>ML111446.1:0-15045 GCA_003697995.1 Taxidea taxus jeffersonii | reverse complement strand
TTGAGGCACTTGGGGCTCACCCGGCTGGCTCTTTGCCTTTATGGTGAGATGGGCAGTGTGGCTGGGAGTGAGAGAAGCCCTGTTAAAGTTAGGAGTGGATTGATTTTGGTGGGTGAACTTGAAGGTCCAGGCCCTTTTCCCTCTTGCTGCTTTAGGGACAAGTCAAAGAAGAAGAAGAAGGTAAAGGTGAAGGTGGAAAAGAAATCAACACCCTCAAGGGGTTCATCATCCAAGTCCTCATCAAGGCAGCTAAGTGAGAGCTTCAAGAGCAAGGAGTTTGTGTCCAGTGATGAGAGCTCTTCGGGAGAGAACAAGAGCAAAAAGAAGAGGAGGCGGAGTGAGGTATGGCAGGTTTGGGGGTGAGGGGTACCTGAGGCAGAGAGGTGCATGTCTAGGGTCGGGTTGTGGTCGGTAGGTCTGTAAGAATAATGAGGTGGAATAGAAGGGTGCACATGGGAGGTTCTGAAGGCCAGTGCTGCATTTGGGGGTGGGTGGGTATGGGATTAGGGGTCCTTCACCACTGAAAAGTGGCTCCCTGGGAGGGCCCTTAAGAGACCTTTGATTTTCAGGACTCTGAAGAAGAGGAGCTGGCCAGTACTCCCCCCAGCTCAGAAGACTCGGCATCAGGATCTGATGAGTAGAGAGGAGGAAAATTCTCTCCTTGGGCTTGCTCTGTGACACCTGCGGTCTCCCCACCCATGTTTGTTACCAGTTTCTCATATGAAATGTAGTCCTCGGGTTTTGTGCCATCTTGACAGGCTCTCCTGGTGGAATGCACTTCGTTGAGGCAGCAGGGGAGGCGTCCTCCTCTGCTTCCCGAGGGTGGCTCTTTATCATTTGGGGAGAGATTGGGTGGGGCGGTGCGGTGCAGGGTGGAATCCTGGGCCTGTTCTCCCCACCTTAGGGCTGCTGCTTCTCCTGTTCAAGTTGCTGCAGCAGGGGTCATGTGAGGTCAGGCCTATAGCTCCTAACGGGGGCCTATTTCTACTTTAATTTTGTATTTCTGGTCTGTGAAAAATCAACATTTAATAAAGGGAACTGACTTTGGAAACCATGTCCTAATGCCTTCTCTCTAGCCCTGTTGTATCCCCCCATTTTCGGGGGGTGGTGCTTAGCATACTGCTGTGCCCGCGCAGGGCCCTGCCGGCCAGCCGGGAAGCAAGCCTCCAGGTACATCCTGTTCTGTTCCCGGTTGGACGAGCATTGGTTTTCACAGTTCTCTGCCGGGATGGGCCACCTGAGAGTCTAGAAATGAGAGCTGATCTGATTAGGAAGTCACTCTCACAATTCCACTCCATTAGCCAAGCTGAGGGGAGGCAGCCTCTGGCCCAGCCCTTAATCACCTAGGAGTCAAGGGTCTTCCACGAGCTTGGATAATGGAATCAGGATTGACCAGCCTCCCTGCGGCGCGGGGCAATGGAAACCCGAGCCTGGAGAGACGAGACACGGACGATGGGGGTGCAGGAAAGGTGTGGAGTATGGATGAAGCTTTTGTTGTGGGGGATTGGGAGGAATTTACGTCCAGAAAGGGGACATAACAAGTGAGGACCAGCTAGGGAAGCCGAGCTTCCTGTCGTCCTCACGGTGGCTCCACGTCGGAACCGATACACGTGGAGCGGCCACGTCGCGTGCGTTCTCAGGTGTTCGCCACAGGAAGCCTTTCCAGTCCGCCAACGGTGACCTTCTTTCTCGCCGTGACTCTATGGTGCTGCAATCAGTGCCGGCCGCCGAGCCCGAGCCGGCTGTCCTCAGGCAGCCTCTCTAGGCAGTCGTCTCGGTGGCCATCTTGCCCGAGCGTTCGGAGTCGCGGAGTTGCGTCAGTTTCGCCTGGGTCCGAGCCTGGGACAGGCCCTTATTTGCAAGACTCATAAATAATTGAGTACCGGGGCTGCGCCTATTTGCATACGACTCGGCTTGTGCTGCCTGGACTTCCCACTCCCGTTTTCCACCGGCTCATGGATATTCATGAGGGGCTCAGGGGGCGTGGTCATGGGCGGAGTTAGGGGCGGGGCCCCGCCGGGACTCGCAGCGGCTTGGTCCCGCGGTGACGGCGGCGGCGGCAGCGGCTGTAGCGGCAGCGGCGGGGACTGGCGTCGGGGCGCAGAGCCCGAGCCGAGCGGAGCCGGATCCCGGGGGAGCGCGTGAGTGCGCGGGGGCGGGTAGGAGGGCGAAGGAGGGGGCGGGGTCCGGATGGGGGCGGGGGAGAGGCATGGAGGCAATGGGCGCTATCCTGCCTGGACCTCTGGTGGAGGTGGAGGTGGGGGTCACCAGGAAAGTTTGCAGGGGCCGGAGGTGCGGAGGAAGCGGGGGTCGCGGGGGAGCTGGCGCGTGTGCGTGAGGCGGAGGGTGCACGGTCTGGAGCTCGTGCTGGCCGAGCTAGAAGAAAGGGGGGAGGGGGCGAGGGCTTGAGGCGGGGCCGGGGGCGGGCAGAGCTGCTGGAGGGACCCCCGCCTCCCCCTTCCCGGGCCCGCGCTCGCCCCCTCCCTCGGGTCCCTCGGCACGCCCCCAGCCACCCCAGTCCGCCCCCACCCGGTCCGCGTCCCCAGTCCCTAGTCTGTTCGCCGGCTGCTTCACAGCCAGCGCACAGGTCCTCCGCTTCTGCCGCCGCCGCCCCCTCCTCCTCCTCTTCCACCCTTTTCTCCTCCTCCTCTTCGGCTGCCGGCGTCCCCTCTGTGTCCAGAGCTCCCCACTGGGCCCCTCCAGACGGCCCCTAGCCTCGGGCTGTTCCGTCTTCCCGTTGGCCCTCCCTCCTCTAGCAGTTTACGTGCTGCCCCCTCCGACCTCTCTGGCCCCGGATCCGGCCGGAGATCTAAGGGTCCATAGGGGCGACTCCATTTGCCCCGATGGCGCTCTGAGCCCCTGTCCACCCCAACCCCCCGCCCCGGCCTAGAGCTCTAGAGCTGCCCAGCCTCTCCCCAGCTCCTCTGGTGGCCTTTGCTCCCGGGGGGTCAGCTAGTCTCCCCCTGACTGTTCGGGATCAGGAGTGCTCAGTGCTGCTGCGATTTTACAGCTTTTGGCTACCGCCTTGGTCACCTGGGTTTCCCGGCTGGGGCCTCTGAGCTTCTGCAGCCCCTCTCACCAGGGGAAGCTGAGCCCCCCACTTCATTGCTGCAGCCCCTCATACTGCAGAGGTGCCCGGCAGGCCTCCAGGTGAAAGGGTTTTCCGGTTCTGGGCCAGTTTGTCCCCATTTCTAACCACCCACACCATGTCCCTTGAAATAATGTTCAAGGACAAGGAAACAATCTTGTGTTTTTTTTAAAATTTTTTTTCCCCTGGCGTGTGCCCCTCCCCCATGCAAACTCGGACTGGCTCTGCACAGTTATCACCCACCCACAGCCAGCAGTGCTCCCTTGTAGTTGGCTGATCAAGGAATTGACGGTCCTGGGTTTCTCTTTATCCTCTTCATGGTTTCTCTTGTCTGAGAAGCAAGCTGGGGCAGGGTCAAACGTGAGGGGTGGGTGGGTTTTCTAAGGCTGGGCCCTAGGGGTCCTGTCTCAGGATTTGGCACAGTCTCCCCAGGCCAGCTGGAGTGGGTGCTGAGGAAGGCACTCCCCTTTCATGTGGAGAGGCTTGGGTTGTCCTCAGGGCTGTGTGCGTACCAGGTGACCGGAAACCTTCTCTTGCCTTTGGAAAGAGAGGGGCAGGTCTCTGGAGCCTTGGGGGGGGGGGGGTGGGTCTTGTGGGTGGGGAGCCAGAATGGGAACCGAGGAGGTGGTGGAGTATCTGAGGAGCAGGTGACAGGACTGGGGCCCGCAGGAGTGAAGGAATGGTCTGGAATGCTGGCCGCCTGTGGCCTGGGGAAAGGAGGAGGTAGTTAGTTAGCAAGGATCTTAGCTCATTGGCGACACTGAATGGAATCGTACTGACACCGGCCAGCATTTGCTGGCTACTTTTCCGGGGTGAGGCGTTGTGCTGCTTGTATGCACCCTCTCACAGAGGCCTCCCGCTAGCCTCAGGTGCACCATTTTTCATGTAGGGAAACTGAGGTTTAGAGAAGTAAGCAGTGTGCCTAAGGTCACCAGCTGGAAAGTGGGAGGGCCACTCAGCATTTGAATCCTGGTGTATGAGACCACAGAGCCCCTGCTACATACAGATTTAGAGAAGGGGCATCGTCTGGTCCCTGCCATAGGGCTGTGTTGCTTGGTTTAAAATTTCTTCTTCTGTCCCCCTCCAAATCCCTCAGGCCAACCCTGAGCTGGCAAGTGATGCCCAGTATCCCCATTTAGTAGGCTGTGGCTATCCCACCCTGACTGCCTAGAAGGGGGAACCCCAGGGAGTTTTTCCCCCAAGCCACCCCACCCCCCGGATGTTCTCAAGTCCTGTCCCATTCTCCCAGCCCAGGCCTGGGCCGGCTCCTCCTTCCTCTTGGCGAGGCTCTGGAAATCCAGTGGGAGGCCATTGCTATGGCAACAGGACTAGGCCCTGGCTTTACCTCATCAAATTCCAAGCTGAAGCCAAAGCGATTGAGAAATTAAAGAAAAAAAAATGTATTCCAGATGTTTACTTTTTATTCCTTATTTTTCCGTGTTTGGATGAGACCGCTTGGAGGGAAGGCGGGAGTGGGGCAGGGATATGGAAGGAGGAGGGGGAAAGAAGGGGGAGAGGGAACCACTCCCAGCTGCAGGAGGGGAGAAGGAGGGTGAGCGGGAAGGGGGAGGCAGGCGGTGGGAGGAGCCCCAGGTTGGGGAGGAGCGGGTTTTTCCCGTCTCCCATGAGGTGATTCACGGAGAGACCTCAGACTTCATGGCCCTCTTGCTCTGCCCCTGAGTAGATACCTCAGGCAGGGCTGCTGCCTCCTTGGGTAAGTGGGGTGTCTTAGCTTGGCAGAGGGAGCAGCGGGTGGGTCCCTGAAGCTCCAGGACTTTGGGATTAGGAGCCTGGGGAGAGTAGTCTGGGAAGAGTGGAGGATACAGCTGCTGGGGACCTCCCTTGACCTTCCCCAACCCCCTCTGAAGTTCCCGCTTCCTGTCCCACACTCTGTCTCTGCTAGAAGTAGGAGACTTCGCTCAGCTAAGCCTACTGCCCGTGCCCAGCCCCTTTGCCTTCTCAATCTCTCTCCCTCTCCTCCTGGGTCTCCAGCCAACCAGCTCACAACCTCTCTGCTCCCCAATTCTCACGCAGGTTCTGCCGCATGTGATGAAAGTGTCCGCTCTCAGGGAAGGCACAGCCATGGCTTCCCCACCGCCCCGGGAGATGGAGGAGGAGCTGGTATCTGCTGGCTCCGAGCCAGGTGCCTATGGGTGCAGGGTGGAGCAGGGTGGCTGGGCGGAGTGTGGGAGGGGCAGCAGCTGAACCCCAGCTCTGTCTTGGAGGGGGTGGGGGGAGTGAGGGCAGGAGGCACGCCGAGGATATGCAGGATGAGTACTGAAGGTTGTCCGCTCCTCATGAGACCTTTTGCAAGTGTTTGAGATCCTAGATCCCCAGTGGAGGAGAGCAGACTGATCTTTGAGGTCAAGTGGGTTAAACCATGTGTTTAGCGGTGGGGAGGACAGTGAGGTCTAGGGGAGAAATGGCCTGCACCTAGGGGAGGGTTTGAACCCAGGCCTCCTGGCTCTGTCTAGACTCCTTTCTTGGGCTGAACCCAATGAGTGGGTGATACAGGATTCTATGAGAAGGGCCTTGGACATGAGTAATTCCAAGTCTTTTATTTGGCATTGGAATGCCTTATGTAGAAGATAGGTTTCTGGTCTTGTTTTTTTTCCTTTGGCAGATTTACTTCTGTTTGGCTTAGGTCAATAGTAAGTTTGCATTCCTGATCACACACCAGATGACAGCAGGGTGGTGGCCTGGGTGTGCACTCTGGTGAGGGGGGCGGTGGGGAGACAGAGTGGGGAAGCTGAATGTCGTTTACTATGGGCGGTGGCATAGTAGAGTATCATGTCAGAGGAAAGGACTGGACTGGGGACATGGTGGCCTGGCTGCTTGATGTGGGCAGGCTGGCATCTCTTTATTGGCTCTTGTTCATTCGTTTGTTCATTTGAGAAGAACACGTGCTAGGGTGCAAAATGGGATACAAGGAGAAATAATGTGCCAGCTAGGCCCTTAGGTAGCTGTAGCTTGTAAGGGAGTTGACTAACATTTTTGAAATTTGGAGTTGGGAGGAAGTGCTTCTGAGATGTGAACGGAAAATCAAGGAAGGCTTCCTGGAATAGGTGACATTTGACTTACATCTAGAAGGTGGTGAACATTCTGAGTTCTTAGGGTGGGAGATGGAGTTCTGCTTCCTGGTTCTGACAGCTCCCCAACCAACCCTTTCCTTTTGGTAGGTGACCCTCGGGCCAAACCTCCCGTCAAGCCCAAACCCCGGGCCCTGCCTGCTAAGCCAGCCCTGCCTGCCAAGCCCAGCCTGCTGGTGCCTGTTGGGCCTCGGCCTCCCCGGGGTCCTCTGGCTGAGCTGCCTTCTGCCCGGAAGATGAACATGCTGGCAGGACCCCAGCCCTATGGTGGCAGCAAGCGTCCCCTTCCCTTTGCACCAAGGCCTACAACCGAGGCCTCTACTGGAGGAGAAGCCACTCGAGAGACTGGAAAAGAGGAGGCTGCGAAAGAAGAGGTGCCCCCTTTGACACCCCCAGCCCGATGTGCTGCCCCAGGAGGTGTGCGGAAGGCCCCTGCCCCCTTCCGTCCAGCTTCAGAGCGCTTTGCAGCCACCACAGTGGAAGAAATCCTGGCCAAGATGGAACAGCCTCGGAAGGAGGTCCCTCCTAGCCCCGATCGCCTTTGGGGTTCCCGCCTCACCTTTAACCATGATGGCAGCTCGAGATACGGCTCCAGGACCTATGGTATGACCACGGGTCCCAGGGATGAGGACGGTGGGACCCTCTCCAGGGGATGGTCCCAGGAGGGGCCAGCAAAGTCTCCCAGCGAGTGCCAGGAAGAGCACCACAAGACCCCTGAGCAGAGGTAAGGCGGGGAGGCAGCCTGGAGGGACACGTGGGTGGCCTTATCTGGGACTGTGACCTTCACGTGTAGGTTAGTTAGGTTAGTGTTCTGTGAGCACAGACAGACCCTGGTCTCAGTCACAAAACTTTTGCCCTGTAGACGGCATCATCGTTAACGATGTTCTTTTTATAATTGTAATGCTGTTTACAGAGTGGACGAGCGATCATGGCGGAGTTCAAATGTAGCACAGGGAAGTTAATTTTTAGGTCTTTTTATACTGAGAGTTGGATTTTGCCTCATTTAATTGACAGCCACGCTAGTTAGTGAAGAGAACATTAGACCTGTTTTAGAGATGCGGAAACTGAGTCTCTAAAGTGACTTTTCAGGGTTCCTCAGCACGTACAAGACAGAAATGGATTTGAATTTAGGTCTCTTTGAGACCACAGCGTGTTGTCTTAAGTGTGGCTCCCACCGTGGGTGGAGCGGCATGCAGGTGCTGGTGTGCGTGTTGGGGGGGAGCGGGTGGCAGTCTGCCCTCGAGGAGGACTCTGATGGAACAGATACGACGTGAGCACACTGTGAGGCCTGGCTGGTGAGCGGCAAGGCGCAGAGGTCATGGCGGGGTTGTAGACTGTTGCGTAGGCTTCCCTTCTGTGGAGTTGGTGCCAGTGTAAAGGGAAGGCTGGCTGGGAGGTGCGCCTTGAGGTGGGCACTGGGCATTGGAGGAAGAGGCTCCCCTCCGCCTCTTGCTGCTCAGAAGGGCAGGGCTGCTGTGGTGTGGGCTGAGCCCCAAGCTAAAGGCCTCTGGCCCTACCCTGCCCTCCAGCCTTGCCCTTCTCTCGCCTGAGCCTGCCTGGAGGGTAGGGGCCCCAATTCCCCTTTCTTTGTTACAGGCTTCTGGGAGGTCACACCCCTGTTCCTGGTTTGCTCTCTGGCTTCCTCCCCTTCCTTGCTCTAAGCAGAGCTTAAAAGGAACAACTTCAGCTTTGGAAAATCACTCTTCTCCCCTCATCCTCCCCCTGCAATCCTTCAAGAAGTATTGGCAGGGTGGCTGGGACCAGCTGCACTCTCCCTGGCTGGTGGAGGATGTTAACCCCTTAAGGGCCAGGGGCAGGAGGAGTTATCTTTTGGGGAACCAAGGAGGGTTCTGGGTATGCAGGGTGCTTCTCCTGAAGGAGCGGGTTGTGGGGGTCATTTAACCCTTGATGTGCGGGAAGGGAATGGGGGCTGTCTCTCTGGGCACTTTCTCTATGGAAACTGCACAGCATTTCAGTCTTCAGTGATTCCAGGTGGGGCTCACTGATAGACGGCCTGGGGCAGGGGGTTAACTTTGGGTGGTGGTAAAGTCATTCACGCAGACTCTCAGACTCTCGATCCCCTCTTCCTTTGTCATCAGTGAGGGGCTGCTCCATTCTGTGCCTTCATTTCCTGTCTTGTTCCCTCACAGGAATGCCCCTTTGGATGTGGCCCTCAACGGTGACGTAGTTCAGCCAGCCAGCTCGGACCCACCTGCTGATGTGAGTTAGTCTCCTTTACAAATCCTAGTATTGTATTGTAGTTTTTAAAGATTTTATTTATTTGACAGAGAGAGGGACAGCTAGAAAGGGAACACAAGCAGGGGGAGGAGAGTGAGAGGGAGAAGCAGGCTCTCAGGGGGCCTGATGCAGGGCTCGATCCCAGGACCCTGGAATCATGACCTGAGCTAAAGGCAGAGGCTGAACGACTGAGCCACCCAGGCGCCCCAGAATCCTGGTATTTTAGACCCAGAAGGGTCACCTGAGATCATTTGTGTAAGCTCGTTGTAGTTCAGATGGGGACACTGAGGCCTATGGAGGAGGTGGCTTGCCCCAAATCTGGCCCCAGGACTCCAGTTTCTCGACTCCCAGGCCAGCGTTCTTGATCACTGTGGTGGTTCAGTATGGTTCAGGCCGTGAGACAGGTTCTTACAAAGAACAGTTACTGTATCTATAACCTGGGACTGATGAGCTGCCTACCCGGAAGTGTCGCAGGATCAGTGACTAACTTAGTCGTTGTAATGACTCAGGCTGGTGGGAGCTCCTGGTCCCGTGTGAGGTGTGCCGATGCCACAGCTCACCAAGGTTAGGTGCCCACGGGCTGAAGCAGCCTCTGAGGTCCCTGATTCCACTGTTCTCCCTGGCTGGGCTGCCTTCTTGGGGTTTAGAAGATTGGGGTTTCCTGTTTCATCCCCACTGTTCCACACAGCGTGCTGAGAGGGTAGTCGGGCTCACCCTACTTTTCTTTCTTTTCTTTTTTTTCCTTTAAAAGATTTGATTTATTTATCTGAGAGGGAGGGGGAGGGAGAGAGCAAGCACAAGAAGGGCAGAGGGATAGAGAGAAACAGACTCTTCACTGAACAGGGAGCCAGATGCAGGGCTCCATCCCTGGACCCCAGGATCATGACCTGAGCCAAAGGCAGACGCTTAACCAACTGAGCCACCCAGACGCCCCGCAGTCTGCTTTCCTAAGTAACTGATATCTCTTCTTGCTCACAGAGCCCTTGTTAGCCAAAGGCTATTTTGTCTCCCCCACAATGGAGATCTGACCACAAATGTTTACAAAGGTTTACCTGCTGTGAGCTGGGTGCCAGGGACATAGCAGAGAGCAAGGCTCACACTGTCCTGCTCTCAGGGAGCTCACCTTCTAGTGCAGGGAGGCAGACATGAGCACAGGCCTCCCTGGGAACCCACAGATGTTGTGTGTCAGACAAGTGCGGGAGACCTGTAGAGACAGAGAGCTCTGGGCTGACGGTAACCGGGGAGGCCTTGCTGAGAAGGTTTTCTCTCTGGGTGTTTGGGTGTTTCTCTGGGTGTTTCTCTCTGGTTTTCTGCCTGGGTGTTTGGGCAGAGGGAACTGCGGGTACAGGGGACTGGGCACCTTCCTGGTGCCAGGAAGCCAGGACGCCTGGATCACAGCGAGAGAGGAAGGGGCTGTGTGCTAGTGAGGTGTGACAGGTGATGGGTCAGATTGCTGGGAGCCTCACAAGGCACTGGAAGGGTGTGGGCTGGAGGGAGAGGAAGAAGCCATTGAGGGCTGTGGAGGAGAGCAGAGCAGTGGCGTGCTGCTGGCTTGGTTGTAAAGAGTCGTGTTGGTAGCAGGGAGCTAAGAGCAGCAGCAGGGGCCAGCTGGGGCATAATCCAGGTGGGAGATGATGGTGGCTGGGCCCTGGAGGCCGACTCTGGTGGGGTGAGAGGTGTGATGTGGGCAGGGTTTCAGGTGGCTTGCTAGGAGAGTGATCCAGTGCGGGGTCACAGATGACGGCAGGGCAGGCTTGCCCTGTGCAGTGGAAGGGTTGAAGGGTCAGTTTACCATTCCCTGAGATGGGGGTGGGAAGGGCGAAGCAGGATCAGGGCAATACGAGGAGTTTGCTTCTGGATTTGTTGAGTTTGAGATTCCTCTTAGACATCCAAATGGAAATATGGAGGCGGGGACAGCTGGGTAGTTGTTGGCATACAGGTGGCAGTTAAGATGGCTAAGGTCACCAGGAAGGTTAAGGTCACCAGAGGCGCAGGGGAAGTAGAGAGGGCAGAGGGCCTTGGCTCCTGGTGTAGCAAGGGAGACCTGGAGGGGATCGGGGATGGTGGAGTCCTAGAGGTCACACGGAGCCAGCAGCCAGCTTTGGGGCTGGACAAGGGTGGGATCCACTTTTGGATGCTGCTGCTGCCAGGTCAAGGCAGGTGAGCTCTGGGAATGGGATTTAGCTATAGGGAGGTCACTGGTGACCTTGACAAGAGTGTGAGCTGGCATGGTGAGGGGTAAAGGCTGTGGGGAGTGGGTTTGGGCGAGAATGGGACAAGAGGAGCCCTCAGGATAGATTAATGAATGTAGGCAGCACACTCAAGAAACTGGGTGGTAGCTTCAGAGAGAGGTGAGGTCAAGACTGTGTTTTTTAAGACAGAAGAAATGAGAGCAGCTTGTATGCTGATGGAAATGAGTCGGTAGAGAAGGAAAGATCTATGACGCAGGAGGGAGAGCTCTGAGCGAGGACAGCTCACAAGCATAGAAGGGGACTCCAGCGCTTGCGTGCATGTGCAGGTGGTGAGGTATGGGGGCTGCTAGCTGAGGGGGGGAGGGCAGAAGCACTGTTTGTGAGTGTGGGCAGGGGAGGGGAAGTGTTGGGGGACCGCTGGGCACTCGAGACCCATCTGAGGTCCTGGAGGTTCGAGTGCAGGTCAGGCTGTTGTGAGACCCAGCCTTGTGCTTGCTCACTCTTCTCCAGGCACGTCCAGCTCCAGGTGTGCCTGCAGGGAGGTGGAGGTCTGGGATGGGTTGGGTCAAGAAGAGATCGAGGAACAGAGAGCCAGGACGTGAGAAGTGTTGCCTGTGTGGCCATTGAAACCACTACCGATGATGATGGGTGGCTAGTGCTGGGGAGGGGGGCTGTGATCTGGGACCGAGGGCTCTGCAAGAAGCACTGCGGGAAGGGTTGTGGGTGGTTAGGGTTTAGGAGCATGTGGTTGAACACTGGAGGTGTTGTTTTGTTTTAAGATTTATTTATTTTAGAGAGAGAAGGGAGAGAGCATGGTGGGGAGGGAGGGGCAGAAGGAGAGGGAGAGAGAGAACCCCAAGCCGAACTCCCTGCTGAACGCAGAGCCCCATGCAGGGCTCAGTCCCAGGACCCTGAGATCGTGACCTGAGCGAAATCAAGAGTCAGACACTAAACCTACTGAGCCACCCAGATAGATGCCCCCCTAACCAAAGTTTTGTAGAGAGGAGGGAGGATGGAGGGACAGGAAGGGGCCTTGAGAAGAAAGCAGGACCTTCCCCTGCCCAGGCCGAGTCAGGGATGTGGGAGAAGGCACTGCACGGGAGAGTGTGGAAGGAGAAGTGTGAGCCCCGGGGAGGGCAAAGGTCGAAAGGAGCAAGACTTCCTTCATTGTCTAGGGACAGGCCAAGTGGAGTGGCGGGATGCCAGGTGCTTGGTGCCCCCTCTGCCTCTTCCTCCTCTCCCGGAGCTCTGTCCTGTAGCTTCCGTTATTTCTGTAAGTTTTATCCCAAGAGGCCATGTGTACAGATCTTATTTAATTCTGACCTAATTCTTTGAGATGGATGTTGTAGCCCCAGTGTACAGAGGGGAGAGCTGAGGCTCTGAGATCCTAGTGACTGCCGTGGGCAGGGGTGTATGGCTTAGGAGAGGCAGTGCCCATGACTCCAAGGCCTTTTGTGTCCCTTGGTGCCTTTTCCTGAATCCTGAGTGAAGGCCGGCCTGCCTCCTGGGGTAGTGGATAGTTCTCGGACCCTTGGACACGCCTCCCTGTAGCTGCTCCGCCCGCCAGTGCTCTGGCCTTGCCCTGGGCTGGCAGATCTGCTCCAGCAACCCCCCACCCCCCCAGATGGCAGATTCCCCTTTTCCCCTCTCCCTTTGTCAGGCCAGGGTTCTTGACCCATGCACCACAGACCTTTGATCCTGAGATGAGCTCTGGAGTGGGTCGGAGGGAAGATAGAAACCATTTGGAATGGTATGAGTGAGGCTCTGTGTGTTTTCTGGGGAGAGGGCCTGGGGTGGGTCTGTGAATCTTAAGCGTAAGATACTGTAAATCACTTTTGGCGTCTCTCCTAGCTGTCCCGAGAGGCCCGCCTTCCTTCTCTGGTCTGTGGAGCGAGAGTATGAGAAAGCAGCTGACCTGAGGTCTTTGTGGGGCTGGCAGGGGCCTCCTCCCCAGCTGGGCAGTGAGTAATGGCTCTTAACCTTTCTCTTGCAGATCTCCAAGTCCTGGGATCCCTCGAGTCCAGGCCCTGTCTCAGAGAAGGGAGGCTCCACCAGTCCAGGCCTCCCCACTGAAGTCTCAGGCCTAGCCTCTGGGTCTCCCCGACCTCGCTCACCTGAGGAGGGGCCTCCCCGACCTCACTCACCCAAGGAGGGGTCTCCCCAACTTTACTCACCCCAGGAGGGGTCTCCCCGACTTCACTCACCTGATGAGAGCTCGCCCTGCCATTCTCACCTTCTAGAAGCCCAGAGCCCTGCAGTTTCTGGGCCCTCCCCCTGCCTCCCTGTGACCCCAGCATCCCCAACTGTAACCCTGCCCGATGAGGGTCAGAGCTCCTGCTGCCCCCCAAGCTCAGGGCTCCCTGTGGTGGAAGCCCCAGAGGCCCCTGCACCTGGCAGCCCAGCCTTTGAGAAGGTCTTGGGCCCGGAGCAGCCCCCAGCTACCTCTGCCCAGCCCCTGATGGAGGGGGGTGAGTTGCTGGATCTTCCTCGGACGTTTCCATCTGGGGATGTGGTGGCCCAGGGTGACCTAGACCGTCCCATCAGCCTGGCCCAGCGCCGATTTTCTGAAGGTGTGCTCCGGCCTCCCGGCCAAGACCAGGAGAAGCTGGGGGGCTCGCTGGCTGCCCTGCCCCAATCCCAGGGGAGCCAGTCTGCCCTGGATCGTCCCTTTGGGAGTGGGACAGAGTCCAATTGGAGCTTGTCACAGTCCTTTGAATGGACCTTCCCTACACGGCCTTCAGGTCTAGGGGTGTGGCGTCTGGACTCCCCACCTCCCTCCCCTATCACTGAAGCCACTGAGGCCGCCGAGGCCGCTGAGGCTAGTGACTGGGCTGCATCCAGCAGAGAGGAAGGGGTGTCCCAGCAGGGGCGAGGGGCCCAGTCACCTCCAGAGGGGCCAGGAAGGCCTGGTTCCTGGGTGCAGGTGGATGATCCGGGCATCTCCCCAACCCAGAAGGGGGATGGGGAGAGTCAGCCACAGTCCCCAGTTCCCCTGAAGCCCTTACCAACACCAGGGGGCACACCTGGAGTGGCCTTGATGCAGGCAGAGGAGAGGTATGAGGAGCGGGAGCCTCTGGCTGGACAGGAGTCCGTGCTCCCTCTGGCCACCAGGGGGGCTGCTCTGCCTGTCCTGGAGCCGGTCCTGGGGCAACAGCAGCCAGCACCCCCCGACCAGCCCTGTGTCCTCTTCGTTGATACCCCAGACGCCCAGCAGGCATTGCCTGCTGAGGAGGAGCCCATGACCTTGGTCCAGGCTGAGGCCACCCAATCTAGTACAGAAGGTCAAGATCCCTGTAGCGTGTCCCCCGAGCCTGCAGGCCCTGACAGCAGCTCCCGCTGGCTGGATGAGCTCCTGGCCTCGCCACCACCTAGTGCGGGCAGCGCAAGGCGGGGAGCTGGATCTGAGACCCCAGGAACCTGCTCCGAGGTGAGGACGGGGGCACAGGGAGGGTGGGGGGCCTTGGGATGGAAGCCAGGGCTTGGGTGGGCTTTCTTCCAGTATGTGGATTTTGTGTGTCAAGAGCTGGGATATGACCATGAGGCAGGCCCCTAGGGCTGTGACCCTCCCAGCCTCACTGGCAGAGCTGGGGGACCAGAGGCTATGGGCCCGTGGGAGCCCTCCTGCTAACGTGCCTTAAGCTCTGAGCTTCAGAGACCTTTTATGATAAGAGCATTTGCATTTTAGGGTCAGACCACAGGTGAAACAAGATGTGGAAAGTGCCCAGCACTTGACCCACACTGAGTGTTCAGTCTGGCTTTACTGATGGGATTGTGGAGGGCAACCTAGCACAGACATTTAGTGTGCAGGCCCTGGAACCAGACTGCCTGGGTTCTCTGCTCTTTGCTCAGATGTGACCTTGAATGAGTTACTTTTCTGTGCTTTGGTTTCTGCATCTGTAAAATGGGGGTGATGGTGATGAACTCTCCCTCACGTGGCGAAGACTAGAGAAGCCGTAAACCGCTAAGGACGGCACAGAGTTCATCATGAGTGTCTAGGAAGTGTTGGCTTTAAGAATGCCCCTATCCTTGAGCTCGAGACTGGCCTTCTGGGCAGGAAGCAGAGGCCCAGAGGAGGCAGAACCTTGTGCAGGGTTACCCAGCGAGTTGGTGGCTGGGCCGTGGTCAGAGGGCCAATTCCCTGGCCAGTGCCCTTTCTCCTGCCAGGCTGCTCTGAATTCAAGGGCTGGGGTCCAGGTAGCTTTTGAAATGTCTTTTTCAAGGCCAGCCAGGGCCGGTATGGGTGGGGCTGGAAGCAAGGCGGAGCCAGGCAGCCTCTAGGGGTAGGGGCCTAGAGGTGGAGCAGGAGGAGGAGCAGGAAGGAGTTAAGACCCGGCTGGCTCCTGGGAGGTGTGTCTGTCCCGGGCTCTGGGTGACTCAACTAGCTTCTGGGCGGGGCTGCCAGAGCGGCAGCTGCCGTGGAGGGAGCGCGGCCAGCACC
>ML111445.1:13620-30473 GCA_003697995.1 Taxidea taxus jeffersonii | reverse complement strand
TTCAGGGTAACTATTGAGAGATATGAATTTAGTGCCATTGTATTGCCTGTAAGGTGATTGTTACTGTATATTGTCTCTGTTCCTTTCTGATAATACTTTTAGGGTCTCTCTTTGCTTAGAGGACCCCTTTCAATATTTCCTGTAGAGCTGGTTTGGTGTTTATAAATTCAGTTTTTGTTTGTCCTGGAAGCTTTTTTTCTCTCCTTCTATTTTCAATGATAACCTAGCTGGATAAAGTATTCTTGGCTGCATGTTTTTCTCTTTTAGTACTCTGAATATATCATGCCAGTTCTTTCTGGCCTGCCAGGTCTCTGTGGATAAGTCTTCTGCCAATCTAATATTTTTACCATTGTATGTTACAGACTTCTTGTCCCGTGCTGCTTTCAGGATTTTCTCTTTGTCGCTAAGACTTGTAAATTTTACTATTAGATGACGGGGTGTGGACCTATTCCTATTGATTTTGAGGGGGATTCTCTGCACCTCCTGGATTTTGATGCTTGTTCCCTTTGCTATATTAGGGAAATTCTCTACAATAATCCCCTCCAATATACTTTCTGCTCCTCTCTCTCTTTCTTCTTCTTCTGGAATCGCAATTATTCTAATGTTGTTTCATCTTATGGTATCACTTATCTCTCGAATTCTCCCCTCGTGATCCAGTAGTTGTTTGTCTCTCTTTTGCTCAGCTTCTTTATTCTCTGTCATTTGGTCTTCTGTATCACCAGTTCTTTCTTCTGCCTCATTTATCCTAGCAGTAAGAGTCTTCATTTTTGATTGCACCTCATTAATAGCTTTTTAAATTTCAACCTGATTAGATTTTAGTTCTTTTATTTCTCCAGAAAGGGCTTTTATTTCTCCCGACAGGGTTTCTCTAATATCTTCCATGCCTTTTTCGAGCCCGGCTAGAACCTTGAGAATCGTCGTCCTGAATTCCAGATCTGACATATTACCAATGTCTGTATTGATTAGTTCTCTAGCCTTTGGTACTGCCTTCTGTTCTTTTTTTGTGATGAGTTTTTCCGCCTTGTCATTTTGTCCAGATAAGAATCCGCTGTTCTCCTTGTTAAGTGAACTTGTTGATCTTCTGGGGGAGGGGCCTGTTGTAGTGATTTTCAAGTGTCTCTGCCCCAGGCAGAATTGCACCACCCTTACCAGGGGCCGGGCTAAGTAATCCTCTCAGGTTCGCTTTTGGGAGATTTTGTTCCCTGAATGCTTTCCGTAGAGTTCCGGAGGACGGGAATGAAAATGGCGGCCTCCCAATCTCCAGCTCAGAGGAGCTGAGAGCTAGGGGCCCCAGTCTTCAGTATGCTTTCAGAGAAAAGCGCTTAATCACTCCCGTCTCCCTAGCCTCCAGCCGCGCTTGGAGAAAATCGTGCGTAATCAGTCCCGTCTCACTGGTTTCTGGCTGTGCTCCGAGGTCACCCAGCCTGTGACCAAGTGTCTCTGTCTCTGGCAGAGTCCCACCTGGAGTCTCCAAACCCTGTAGATCCCTGAGCTCTCCCAGGTCGGAGTCTCCCCGGATCTTGTGGGGACCCCCCGCACAGTGCACCAGCCCATGTCGCAGCACGGCTCTAGGAATCCCCGAGTTGAGAGGTCACTCCTTGGCTCTGTCTCCGCAGCCGGCTTCCCCGCTCTAATACCTGTGAGCTATGTGACACTCAGACACCCCCGAGACCCCGCGGGACCTGAGTCCATGCTGTCCCCGTGAGGTCTTCACCCCAATTTAGCCTCTGGAGGGACATCCCTCCGTGGAGCAGACTTTTAAAAGTCCCGATTTTGTGCTCCATTGTTCCACCGCTTGCCGGGACCCGGCCCCTCCCCCCGGGGTCTATCTTCCCATTGCATTGGATTCACTTCTCCGCTGGTCCTACCTTTTAGAAAGTGGTCAATTTTCTGTTTCTAGAATCGTTGTTCTTCTTCTCTTCGATCTCCTGTTGGATTCATAGGTGTTCGGAATGGTTTGATAGGCTATCTAGCTGATCTCCTGCTGCCTGATGTTGTCTCAGCCTGCTACTTCTCTGCCATCTTGACTCCTCCCTCCTATTTCTTCTCTTATTCTTTTTATGATTTGGTGATTTTTTGTAGTGATATGCTTAGATTCTTTTATCTATATTTTTTGTTCATCTTTGATAGTTTCTTGCTTTACCATGAGGCCTACATAAAATAACTTATATTTATAGCAGCTTATTATAAGTTGATTACAACTTATGCTTGAATGCATTTGAAAGCTCTACATTTTTTATTTTCTGCCACATAATTTATGTTTTTGATGTCATAATTTAGAACTTAAAAAAAAAGATTTTATTTATTTATTTGTTAGAGAGAGAGAGAGAGAGAGAGATCACAGGCAGACAGAGTGGCAGGCAGAGGCAGAGGGAGAAGCAGGATCCCTGCTGAGCAAGGAGCCCAATATGGGACTCGATCCCAGGATGCTGGGATCATGACCTGAGCCGAAGGCAGCTGCTTAACCAACTGAGCCACCCAGGCGTCCCATAATTTACAACTTTTTATCCTTTGTATAGCTTAACAAGTTGTTGTAGTTATAGTTATTTTTGACTACTTTTGTCTTTTAGCCTTCATACTAGCTTTATATGTGATTAACCTACCACCTTTACATTGAGAACTTGGGATATATCATGCGACTTTTCTCTGAGCTGTAAAGTTTCTGCTGAAAAATCTGCTGATAGTCTTATGGGGTTGTCTTGTATGCAGCAAATTTGCTGCTTTTAGGAATTTTTTCTTCGTTTTTAAATTTTGTCACTTTAATTATGTCTTAGTGTGGGTCTCTAGTCATCTTCTTTGGAGATTTCTGGGGTTTCTGGATCTGGATGTCTGCTTCCTTTCCCGGGTTAGGGAAATTTTCAGCCAGTATGTCTTTACATAAGTCTGCTGCCCTTGTCCTCTCTTCTTATTCTGAGATCCCTACAATGTGAATGTTGTCTTGCTTGATGTTGTCATATAAGTCCCTTAAACATTTTACCTCTTTTCTACCTTTTGTTTTGTTTTGTTTACTGCTGCTTTCTTCTGCTTCATCTATTCTCCTGTTGAACTCTTGTATTTCTTAGTTCAGTTATTGTATTCTTCAGCTCTGTAACTTTTTCTGGTACTTTTAAAGTATTTCCTATCTCTTTGTTGAAATTCTCAGTTTGCAATTATATGTTTATATTTATGCTGTTTTTTTTTCAGTAAACAACTATATGGCTATTATTTTGAAAAATTTGTCAGGTAAATCACTTATCTCTGTTTCATTTAGGCATTTTTCTAAGGTTTTATCTTGTTCTCTAGCTTGGAAGATATTCCAATGTTTCTTCATTTTCCACACTGTTGGTTTCCATGGGTTAGATAAAACAGCCTCTTCTCCCACTTGTGAAGGAGTGGACTTATCCACTTGTGAAGACTTATCTCCCACTTGTGAAGGAGATATCATTCAATTCTGCCCTACCTCTTGGTTGTCTCTCAAGTCTTTGTGGTTGCCCAAGTAGCCTACTTTAATTTTAGTAATTCCCTATAGTAGAGGGTATAACAAGATCTATCGGTGTTCTGAAGGGCAGGATCTCAGACAGCCCTTGATTTAGGCTGACTGGAAGTCAAAACCTCAGGAAGCAGGTTTTAAAGCATGTAAATATGCCTCTTTCAGGGGAGGACTGGAAAATGGGTGTTTCTCTCTATTCCCTATGCACTGAGACCTGTAGTGATAGCCAACTAAGAACTTTTTTTTTCTTTTGCTACTATCCCATTGAACTCATGAACACAAACCCTACTGGCCACCAAAGCTTGGTGATCAAGGGGCATTCCCTGGCTGGCAACTCTAATAATCGAGGCACCAGTGGCGCCTGGGGGGCTCAGTGGGTTAAAGCCTTTGCTTTTGGCTCAGGTCATGATCCCAGGGTCCTGGGATCGAGCCCCGCATCGAGTTCTCCGCTCAGCGGGAAGCCTGCTTCCTCCTCTCTCTCTCTGCCTGCCTCTCTGTCTACTTGTGATCTCTGTCAAATAAATAAACAAAACCTTTAAAAAAAATAATCGAGGCACCAGACATAAAAATTGGGACACCAGATACATGTACAACTCCCTTCTGGGATATACCAGTACTCTGGAGTGTGGAAGAAAAGAGGGCAAAGATAGTGTTTGTCCTCTGAAGTCTCTGGAAAGGATTGCAGTTGACTCTTAGATCTGTGTTAAATTTTTCCCCCAGTTTTGTCCAGTCTTATGGACTTTCGCTATACACAGCCTGGTATCTAGCCAAAGACTCAAGGGGATCTCTGTGCAGATATTTGGAGCTCATTTTATAATTGCTTCCTCCTTTTTGATATTCTGTCTCACAAATTTTAGCTATTTCAGTTTCCCCAAACTCTGATCTCCATCTTCTCAATTCAGCAATACCTAGTGTGATCTATCCAGGTTCCCCTTCCCTGTACTACAATCCAGCAATTGTCTCCAGGCAAAAAGCTGGGGTAATCATGGAATTCACTTTGCTTATTTCTTTTCTCTCAGGGATCACATTCTTTTGTTTTCTGATATGCAATATCTGAAAATATATTTTGTATACATTTCCAGTTGTTTATGGTAGAATGGTAAGTCTAGACACTGTTATTCTCTCATGGCTGAAGTAGAAATGGGGCTGGTACTTTTGACTATTTCCTTTGTTGTGTACTACTACCCCTTAGGTTAAGCCCTTCACCACTCCCTTCTTTATCCTAAAAGTTCCCTTCTTTTCCCACCAACTCATCCCCCCCAGTGTTCTATCTTTATTTTTATCTTGTTTTTCCCTTGTTTCATTATGTGTCATCCTGTTACTCATTTGCTCAAAAATATTTAGTGACTTTTGGAGTAATATATATATATATATATATATATATATATATGTTTTTCCTACTCTTCTGTCCTTTCCTTTGGGAACCATCTTCCCCCATTTTATTCTAAAGGAAATGTCAGTCTCCATCCCCTGCCCCAACTTTACACACTTCACTCTGACTAACCAATCTTGGTACTTTGTTTCATAGCAACAGTGCATAGTCTTCTCTGGGACTGATATATGGACATTGAGACAAAGGGATGCTTTTCTGGCTGAGTGTGTAAGGCTGGGAGAATGTGAATTTGGGCCTGTCAAATTCCATCTTCCTCTGCCTTAATGGAAAAAGATTTACTGCTATAAGAGAAAATATGAAGTCAACATACTGAGTGAAGAAGGGCAAATATATATATTTGAGGGAGAGAGAGAGAAAGAGAGATTGAGAAGACATGAAAGGAAACATTGTTAGATCTTTGTGTAGATCATCCGTATGTACATGAAGCTAGCAAATCCCCATACCTCCCAGTTCTTTGAACCAATTAATCTCCTCTTTGATAATCTAGGTTGAGTTGAGATCCTTACTTACATCTGAAAAAAAAGGGGGTTAAGAGAGTTTTCTCTGTTTTTGTCATAAAATATAGCTTTAGGAAAGCTACTCAGTAACACTAGAAGATTTCCCTACTCTTGGTATTTTGCGCTGACATCCCTCTCGGCTGTGTCATTCTAATGCTTATCATGATGGTTGTTAGAGCAGCTCTGTGACACTGTGGAAAGACCTCAAGTTTCAGAGTCAGAGACTCCTGGTTTGGAGCTTTTTTGCTGCCCGGTAGCCATGTGATTGGAAAGGTCAGTGCATATACTTTACTTCTTTCCCCAGCAAAGAGTGGAGGAAGTAGAAAGTCCCATGATACTAGTAAGTATTAGATTTAACCACATCAAACTGAAAACCCAAGATAAGAATACTTTGAACATATAGAAACTTCTTTCTTGTGTAAATTAAATCTGGAGGCACACATCCAGACTCTACAAAGTCATCAGGCAGTCATCTCTTTTTTTGCTCTACTGTGCTAACATATGGTTTGATCCAAAAAATATTTCTCTTTGTTGAAGACAGTAGGGCCTATCATGCATCATCGATATGTTATTTCCACCTAGGTATATGGAGAGGTGGTTAGGGGAAATGGATGCGCATTTTTCTGTGTTGGAAATTTTGTCTTCAGAAGAATGCTTTCCTTTGGCCCTATTGTTCACTTCAGTTAATAGAAATGGCCTAAACAGAGTTGGATGCTCTCTGAATTTCTGATAAACAGGAAGAGACATGATCAAAGATTATGTGACAGTAGCAACTAAGATGAACTGCACGATTTTTAATCAGCTGGGGAAGATAGTGCTTTGCCTAAAATCATTAGGCTTAGTTAGGGTTGTGGTGATGACAAAGAAAGGACAAATATAGAGAAGCTAAATGATTTGGCGACTCTAGGAGTCTGGACAAATATAAGGTCAAGGTTCTCATAGATCTCTGGAGTTTCCAAGGCCTCCTCCCGCCATCTGCCAAGATTCTCAGTATGCCTGTAGCAATACTTTGACGGTCTCTCCTTTTCTATCTTTATCTTTTCTAGCCTCTGATTTGTTCTCTACCTTTCTAGTCCCTATGTCCTTTAATAATCTTCATATCAGAATAAGAAGGGTCTTCTGAAAATACAGTTTTCAGGATGTTGCTTTTCTGTCTTGGTAACTTATAGGGTCATATATTCAATTATTTTTGCATCATGGTTGCTGTATTTTGATCATTAGGACCTGTTTATTTAGGAGCTATGACCCCTATAATCATGGAATAGTATAATCTTAGAGATTAAGACAGAGACCAGATAGTTAGATTCTCAGGAGATTTTATCGATACTCAACATGCAGCATGTCTTTGGAACTAAGCTGTTTGCAGTTCATATCTGAAACACAGAGTCAAGATGGCCTAAGTCATGTTATGTTAACAAAGAATCCTGAAATCTTGTTGGCTTAACAAAATAAAGGTGTTTCTGTTGGTTCTTTGTTGTTTATTCTAAGTGAGCAATAGGGACTTGCAAAGGGCTCTGTTGCACACAGATGTTAAGGGAACCAGGAATCTCCATCTTACAGCTTCACCACTCAGACCATGTGGTCTTCTCAATCCCTGAGGCAAAAGAGACCACTGCCAAGTGTCTGTCCTAGAAGATAGGTCTTCTCCCCTAATCAGACGTGTAAGTTCCCTGAGGACAGCAACTGTGTCTTATGTTTATCTATTTGCTCACTTTGTCAGAAACTTGGGTGGTAATAAGGTGAAATTTGGCTAAGAACCCAGGAAGACCCAAATTCTGCCTGTTGTTTCTTACCAGTACCCTGAGGGAAATGAACAGTGCAAATGGGAAACTGGTGCTTACATCTAAATGCAGAGGACTCTGCCAAGCTGTGCTGGGCAACATGGGCCAACTTTTTCACTTGGACTACCAAGAGAATGCAGTAGATTTTGGGTCCTTCTCTGCCTATGTGGTCCTCCACTATCAAGACTCAATGCTTAGTTCTTACCACAAAGAGGAAAGGCTGCTCCACTCCACTTCTTCCAGAACCAGAAGACTTTAATCAGGAACTGGGACTATAGAAAGCACTAATCTTCAATACCTGGTACTGAGCTGACCCAGTCCTGTGCCAGGGCTGATGCCACGTGGGACAGGAAGCAAGAGGTGAGAGGAGGTGGCTGGGTCTCAGCTCTGATCTCCTTACCTCTTCGCCCCATGTGCACAGATCTGCTGATATACAGTGTCTCCATTCTTCAGCCCAATCCATGTTCACAAATCTTACCAGTCCATGGAGATTCCTCCTCCCTGGGCAACTGAGGAAGAAGGTGGGGAGAGGAAAGAGGTCTTAAATATTAATTAATTAAAAGCAACATATTAATTAACTATATTAAAAAAACTTTCATTGCACATTTTCTTTTTTTTAATTTAATTAATTAATTAATTTATTTTAAAAGATTTTATTTATTTATTTGTTAGAGAGAGAACATGAACACAGGCAGACAGAGTGGTAGGCAGAGGCAGAGGGAGAAGCAGGCTCCCTGCCGAGCAAGGAGCCCGATGTGGGACTCGATCCCAGGACACTGGGATCATGACCTGAGCCGAAGGCAGCCGCTTAACCAACTGAGCCACCCAGGCGTCCCTTTAATTTTATTTTTATTTAAACATATAATGTAACCCCACCACCCTCTCCCAACCCCCTTCCCCCCACACCCCTCAGTTTGTTTTATGACATTAAGAGTCTCTTTTGGTTTGTCTCCCTCCCGATCCCATCTTGTTTCATTTTTTCTTTTCCTACCCCCTTAACCCCCACCCCCGTTGCATCTCCACTTCCTCATATCAGGGAGATCATATGATAGTTGTCTTTCTCCGATTGACTTATTTTGCTAAGCATAATAGCCTCTAGTTCCATCCATGTCGTTCATTGCACATTTTCTATTGGCCAAACATACCCATATTGGAACTGGGGGCAAGTAGTATATATCTAATGATATAGCAGGACACAATTTTTATTTTCCTAATAAGATGTGCATATTTTCAAAATTAAATCTGCTTGCCTGCCACCCAGTAGAGTTTGCAGAAAACAGCAATGGTGATGATGACAGGACAACAGTAAGAATTGCTTATTCAGTGTTTACTGCGTACTAGTCTCAGTACTAAATGCAATGCTCCACTCAGTTCTCACAACAAACTAAAGGATGTGAATGTTACTACACTCCCCTTTGTAGGTAAGTTCAGAGAGGTGCAGTGGTTGACCTAAAGACACACAACAAGTGACAGGCAGATTTGAATTAGTTCTGCCTGGGCTTCTAGCCCAGTTTTTTCTCTTGCCTCCTTGAGAGAAACGTATTTTCAAGGAACAACAGTAATAGTTCAAGTTTACATAGGAGAAGATTGCATTTTAAGTCTCAATAGTAAAAATTTTAATAATTGTTTTCTCAATCATGCGACTTCTGCTACTGAAAAAAATACATACTTGTCATGTGTCAGATGTTGTTCTGAGCTATTTACATGTTCCTTTCCTTGAGTCTTCATAACAGTACTGTGAGGCAGGCACCATTGTTATTCCTGTTCTTCAGGTGAAGCAACTGAGGCTTGAAGTATTACATTTAGTAGGTGGATTTTTGTTTGAATTGTACAGACTGTATAATGATAATGACATGCAGTTATAGCAATCATGTGTATAAATAAATAAAACTGTATGTGTGTGCATATGTGTGTTTAATAATCATAGACACACCTTGAAGTGAAGTTGCAGAATAATAGGGCACATTTCATGATGGGCTTCCAGGATTCACTTTACACCTGTGGTTCGCCTCCCATGACCACACACGTGAATGGAGGCTGCAGGAGGCAGGCCTCTTTCTTTGATTCCCGGCTGTTTCTGAACTGCTTGCATGGTGCTCTTCACATGGAGGGTACTCAGTGGCTCAGAGCTTCCCCTGCAGTTCCTCTGTGTATGTATCTGGTAGTATTTATACGGTGACAAGAGAAAGAGCAGGGGCTCAGAGGAAGAGCTGGATATGGTAAGTCTGCCTTGACTGGCCTTGCTAGTTGGGTGAACTCAGCCAATTTCTTCACTCTGTACTGCTCCTCCCTCTCTGGGCTGCTGTAGGACTTGGTGCCAATGGGCTGTGAGAGATCTGTGTAAACTCTAACACTATTTGCACCTTAGAGTTACTTGCAAATAATGCAAGTTACAAGCCCTAGCTCATTTCGTTGCTTTAATATAAGGAATAGAACCCTTTAAAGATTACTATGGGGGTGCCTGGGTGGCTCAGTGGGTTAAAACCTCTGCCTTCAGCTCGGGCCATGATCTCAGGGTCCTGGGATCGAACTCCACATCGGGCTCTCTGCTCAGCAGGGAGCCTGCTTACCCCTCTCTCTCTGCCTGCCTCTCTGCCTGCTTGTCATCTCTGTCTGTCAAATAAATACATAAAATCTTTAAAAAAATAAAGATTACTATAGCAGTGAGGTTTTTTTTTTTTTAAAGGATATATATGGCAGACTTGTCCCAGGAGCTATCAAACAGTCAGAGTGAGGCATAGTTTACGGACTAGAAGGGTTCAAGGCCTTTCTACTGAAGGATTATTTTGGCCCCTATGTTGGAATTTTCAGATATGCCATCTTAAGGTGATGTACCATCTCCTCATATTTGCCTTTATCATTCCTGCTATTATTGACATCCTTCCTCTCTCTACTCCCTCAGTGCCATTCCCCAACCTCATGTCTTTCCTCTGTTGATGGCTCCTGCTTCCGATAACTTCAGGTCATTTATAGTCCCTGCTGCGTTAGGACACCCCTCTGTATGTACCCTTAGAACTTAGGTTTTGGTCACCAAAGTTTCTAGATCAGATTCCTGAGGGATAGAATCTGAAAGGCTACCTTGTTTCTATTCTCCCCCCCCCCTCTCTGTCTCTCTTTTAGCAGAATACCTCATGGGTCAGTGTCCCCCCATGGTCTAATCACCCACGCACAGCTAGGGGATGGTGCTGTGGCTTCTCTGTCCTCTGTGCTGGATCACTCACTCTGGGGAGAGCCAACCACCATGTTGTGAGGACACTTAAGGAGCCTTGTGGAGAGGTCCTGGTGTTGAGGAACTGATTTCCTCATCTGCTGTAACAACTAGCAGTAATTTTCCAGCCAGGAGGGTGCACCTTTTTAGAAGAAGATCCACCAGTTCACAGTCAAGCTTTCAGTCAATTTATCCTTTGTTGACACCTTGACCACAACATCATTAGAAGAATTTCTCAGTTAAGCTGTTCCTGAATTTCTGACTCACAGACACTGTGAGATGTGATAAAAGTTTATTATTGCTTTGGGCCAATAAGTTTCATAGGAAATTTGTTGTGCTATAATAGTTAACTAATACTGAGTGACCCTTGAGGAATAACCTTGCCAGACAGCTGGTGAACTTATTGTAAGGTTTTCAAGTGGGGAAGATGAGTCTTCTAGATAAGGGAGGAGGTGCTGCTCCGTTCTTTGAAAAAGAGCCTCAGAAATAACTTTGGCTCAGGAGCCTCTGCTTCATCTAGATCCACCCAGATATCCCTATTTTAAGCGCAGGGTTCCACTCCCTCCCAGTCAGTGTCATAACGTTTACATGAGACTTGGTGAAACTGAGAATTAAGGTTATAATTCTGTAACTCACATAATTGAGTTTTGGGTTATTGTTGTTGAGGTGGGATCTGCATGTGCAAGAAATAAGATTTTCTTTTAGGGTTGCCATCAAAGCTCTCTGGTTCTCCAACCATGACTTTCACTCAGCATTTAAAGTCCTTAGTTTGTCATTTTCTTTCTTTCTTTTTTTTTTTTTTTTTAAGATTTTACTTCCTTATTTTTTTGACAGAGAGGGATCACAAGTAGGCAGAGGCAGGCAGAGAGAAAGGGGGTAGCAGGCTCCCTACTGAGCAGAGAGCCCGATACACGGCTTGATCCCAGGACCCTGAGATCATGACCTGAGCCAAAGACAGAGGCTTAACCCATTGAACCACCCTGGCTCCCCTGTCATTTTCTTTTTCTCTTCAGTGCATTTGGAAGTAACCATCCCACAGTATGGTCTTTGAAGTGATTGTCATTTCTCTAAGAGTCAGTTGCAGTAGCCACTTAGTCCCCAAGGCAGTTGCTTCAGTAGGCACCCCATCACAATCAGTTACAGGTGATAATTTGATTCATCATGATGTCACTGCCCACTATAGGTTACTATTACTAACATCCCATTTCTCAGTGGGACCTCAGCACAGCATTCGAGTCCAAGCACATGACCAAACCAATCCCAGGATTCCATTATGGAAGATAAATTTCCTAGGGTTAGTCCTGGTATCAAATATTGGGTCAGTCAGAGTCAAGTTGGGAGGGGGAAAGCTCACTAATTTTCTCTACATTAAGTTTTCTCTTTAAATGGACTTAAAAAGCAAAAAGAGAACACTGAGGTATCAAAAGATAGTAACTGCAGAAAGCATAGATTACTCTTAGGGCTTGAGAAACAAAGTTAAGGTGATGTGGCTATCGATACCCAGATTCTCGGAGTAGCGGCCCTCTGGAACTGGGAGTTAGACCTTTGAGAAAGGTGTTCTGCACCTGGTATATATGAGTGGGTGGGTAGGATGCAGTGAGGTTGTTTCTGAGAGTGCTAGAAGAAGCAGGAAAATGGGACCAGGTGTTGCTCTTGGGATGAAGGGCCATGGCTGGGGTGATGCCAACAGGAAACAGCTAAACAGGAAAGAGTAAATCTCTTCTCCCTCCTCCAGGTTTTCTGTCTCTCTCTCTCATCAGAACCAAACAGGAAACCCGCCGGCAAAGGAGATGTTAGGTTGGAGAGTTTTAGCCCCACATCACGGAGAAGAGTATTGAAGTGGATGTGTTGCTGAGAACAATAGCTTAATAACCTGAATACTGTCTCCTGGAGGTTGTGGCATCTGTAAGGTCTGGTACACATCCTGGTATAACCCTCCAACTAAAGGAATTTTACTTAAGACGATGGCTTCCCTAAAACATGTCCTGGAACCCAAAGACAAGAGTATAAGAGAGACTCCATGCTATTTTGTCTCCAACCTCCTTCCTCCAGTGGCCTTCTCCACCTTCCTCCTGCTCCCAGTCCTGGCCCTACAGACAGTGTGAACTCAGCTAAGGGTGGGGGCACTCATTTGTGGTTACCTCTGCAAACGCTGACCCCTATGCACCCCAATTAGAGCTCTGAAGAATGTACTGCAGGGGAACATTTTTGTGCTTTTGAGTAGCATGAACAGACTTCCTTTCTTTTTTTAGCACTTAAACTTTCTTTTCTCATTAGCACCGTCTTCTGGAAGGAGAGGAGGGGCAGAAGAGCTAATTAGTGAACCTGGGTGACTGCCTCATACCTCCAGCCTTTCCCAAACATCTGCCCCCATCCCTCCCCGCTAGAGGAAGCCAGAACCTGCTGCTAGCCGACTTTCTCTTTTGAGAAACTATCAAAAAACATTTGCAAATAACTATGATTGCCTTAAAATGGAGGAAAGAAGCACATTTTCCAATTACAGCCTGGGTGATTGCTCCGGCTTGTTTAATTAATGGAGTGTGCATCTGTTTGCTGAGGCCCTTTTGAATGTGTTTTCTGGAGTTCCTTAATTAGTTACAAAAAGCTGCAGGTGTACTGACAGGGGAGAACAGTAGATCTGGGATGTCTTCCAGAAGAGAGAATCTTTTTTAATGTAAATATTTAGTCGTATGATGATGAGGTTCATTTTAGAGTTCTCTTCCCTATTTGGTCTGCATGCACTGGTGTTGGAAGATATATTCGGGCTCCATTTGGATTGTTGACAAAATAAATTGAAATGGAAGACAGCAATTTTCATTATGACAGACACTTATATGCAGTTAGACCATTACCAGGATGACAAGTTATTCTCGTGCTGTCACTATGAGGCTGCCGCCTGGTTTTTCAGGCAAAAATACTTGCAAGGGGAGATGAGATGTTGCATACTAATTCTGTGGGTTGAATTGCAATGCTATTCATGTTATAGCATGTTAGGGGGCCCACCAGGGGAGCCTTCGTCCTCTTGGTAACTAAGGATTGTCTCGGCAATGTGGATGTGTTGGAAAGGTTTACCCTTTCGTAAACATGGCTTTCTGCCTGTTATTGTTTATGAAAAGCTGGAAATGTTGCCTCTTACCGCAGTAATTACCACCCCTGGATCTGAGAGACAATGCTACTGGTTGAAAGGTGTTCAAGGCTGAGTTTAAAGAGACGGTGATGATAGAGAGTGTGGGTGTTGGAGGATGCACTCTGATCAACAGTAGCAGTGGTCTGCAAATTATGGCCCTTGAGGCAAATTTGGCCCACTGTTTTTTAAATAAAGTTTTATTGGAACACATCCACTCCTGTATGTTCACATTTGTGGCCGATTTCATCCTATTGGCTGAACTGAATCGTTGTGACTATATGGCCTGCATGGCCTAAAATATTTACCACCTGGCATTTTTTTAAAATTTTACTTATTTATTTGACAGACAGAGATCACAAGTAGGCAGAGAGTCAGGCAGAGAGAGAGGAGGAAGCAGGCTCCCCGCTGAGCAGAGAACCTGATGCGAGGCTTTATCCTAGGACGCTGAGACCCTGACCAGAGCTGAAGGAAGAGGTTTTAACCCACTGAGTCACCCAGGCGTTCCACCACCTGGCTTTTTTTTTTTTTTTTTACTTTATTTAAGCTTTATTTAAACATATGATGTAACCCCACCACCCTCACCCAACCCCTCTTCCCCCCACCCCCCTCAGTTTGTTTTATGACATTAAGAGTCTCTTTTGGTTTTTCTCCCTCCCGATCCCATCTTCTTTCATTTTTACTTTTCCTACCACCACCTGGCTTTTTACAGAAAAAGTTTGCTGACCTCTGAATTATAGGGATTCTGTGGTCTGCTGGATAAAGCTCTGGGAGAGGGACTGTGACTTCTGTGCTCTTCTTTCGAGGCCTCTGTTTCCAAATGTCTAAATTAGGGCTAAAGCCTACCCTTTGTGTATGAGAGTGCTGTGTGAGATAAACAGTTGGAAAATTTCCCAATGAATTTTTGTATTTTCTCACTGAAAAGCACAGTAATGGAGAAAATGGAAGATATCTTTTTATTCTTTCCCTGATGTTCCCTATCCTGTGAACTAAGATTAAGATAAGTGAGTCCCTGAAACAAAATATTACTTGGATCAGCCCCTGTGTTTGCCATTTCTGCTCCTCTCCCACACCTTTTGTAGCATTTGCAGAACAAAGACTATGTTCTATCCTAGGAGAAAAGATGCACACACAGGACTGTCCCAAGGGCAGTTCTTTGCTTCTCCCAGCACCTCTCATTCTAACTTCAAGGTCCTCATTGTCTTATTCTAGAGAGCACTTCCCTATACTGTAAATCTTAATTTTTTAATTAAGATGTTCAAAACATCTCACAACATTGTTCTTAAGATTTCATAAATCAGAGTTCTGCTTCTCGGCCAGGATTAAAGGCAAAATTGATTTTAGCAAAGCATCTTGTGAGCGTTTAGGCACAGCTTGGTGAGCAGAATTGATGCCCTTCTTTGTTTAACTCCAGCCACTTCATGGTGCCCACATAAATAATTCAATTAAGCAGCTGAGATAGAGAAGCTTATAGAACCTGCTCTTAACTAGCTAGGTGACCTTCACCAACTCACCTGCCTCCTCTGGGTTTCATCTTGCCCAAATGAAAGGCTTGGGATAGATGCTAACATACCTATTTATTTAAAAAATTCTCCGTGTGGACTTGGATTCCTATTATCTGGGTACTGGAATAATAGTCTCTTCCAATATATTTTTTTTCCTTTCGAATTTCACACACCCTATTAACTTTGGCCTTTGTCAGTGGCCCTTCCATGACAAAGCAAGGTAGGCTAAGCTGGCAAAAAGGGGTATGTGGTCAGGGCTCTGCTGCACAGACAACAGATGTGTAAACAACAGAAACGGACTCCTGCAAACGTAAGCAAAAGTGACGCTTTTAAGAGGATAGAGGGGAGCCCATAGGATTGACAGGAAGGCTGAGTAACAGGGAACAAGGGAGGCTGGGTAGCTGAGGACATAGCCAGCATTATACCCTGGAATAGACAGCTGGTGCCCCTCCTGAACCCCCTGCTCAGGACCACTGCTATTCATTTAGCGGATTAGGGAAAGGGTCCCGCTTTGCCAACACACACTGGGAGGATCAGCCTGGTGAGCAGAATGGACTGGATTCAGTCCTCCACATGTCCTCCTTACTCAGGCACCCTAGAGTAGTAGTCAGTGGCAACCCTGCCCCTGCTCCTCACTGCTGGACCCTCAGCTCCACTAATGCTGCCTCTGATGATCTCCACTGAGCCTGGATTTTCATGTCACTGTGTTTAGATGCAGAATTCTGGGCAAGAGCACGGGGTGGCTTACTTTAACTGAGACTTGTCCACATCCAAGCTGTCGGGAAGGGGAAATATGTATTTTCTTTGGGAATTGGGGTCCTGCCTTCCTGAAGTTTGGGTTGCCCTCAAATTGGAGAGCTATTTCCACCTGAGGTAGCCAAACACATGAAAATATGCAACTACAAACTGTACCAAGTACAGATACGCTGGTTGCTCCCTGCAGACCTCAAGGAGGTGCCACTTCCATCGTGGTTTCTGTGAACGGTGCCCACTGGTTTCTGCAGTGCACAGCAGCTTTGCGTGGTAATGAAAACCAGTTCATACTCACCTTCTCTTTTCAGCATTCTGTAAATGCTGACCCAGCAACCCCCCTCCCCCCTCCCCATCCTCTTTGTCTTCAGAGAACATCATATCAAATTCGGAATTACACGAACATTTTGAATACATTGAACAAGAGCAGGGATTTAAGTGCTGGCTCCTGGATGTGACTTGGGTGGAAAATATGCCCATTGTCATTCAAATGTTTTCACAAATACAAAATGACAAATCGATCATTTGCCCATTTTCGGAGAGTTTGCTTCACTTAGGTGATCTTTCTTAGACCCTTAACCAAATTCAGTTTCCTTTGTTCAAAGGAATTTGCTCTGGAAACACCATATGGATCTTATGAAAGAAGTTAATATTTAAACTTGCAGCAGACATGCTTATGTTTAATGCTCAATTCCGAATGCCAAAGGAGGAAAAGAGATTTCTAGTGATTGTGTCAGCAAATGTGCCCCCAACATTTGTCAAGGCTTTGAAACTAGAGTTTAATAGGAGATTGTTCTCTCTCCAACGGCCTTACAAAAACCCTATACTTTGCTCTCCTGGGTTGAGCTGTTTATGTTCATTTTTCCAAGTTTAATAACAGAAAATTCTCTTTCCATTATTTTATCTAGAAGACTATATTTTGACATAAAACCAAGAAGCATTTCCACTTCTTACATTTTAGTTTCCTCACTTCTGAAAGCAAAAGTCGTTCAATTAAATATCATCTGAGGGCTCCTTCGAGGCAGAGACCTTTGGAAATTGCTCTAACCCTTTAACATTTAGAAAAGCATATTTATAGAAGCAGAATGTCTTTGCAGTATGTGCTCACCGTTCAGAGAGGGAAAAA
>ML111445.1:0-13220 GCA_003697995.1 Taxidea taxus jeffersonii | reverse complement strand
GGCCCGACTCTACTCTGAAGAATGAAGTAATTCCATTTCAAGGCTAGCCATTAGGAGTAATGGAGAGGCTGCCCGGATGGAGCCTCGAGTGTCACAGGCCCATCAGACCGGATTCATGTTTAGGTTTTAAATTAACTACAAGGAGAGTGTCCACTTCTGTTTCCACTGGATTAAAGAGGGGAGCATCAGGGTGGAGATTTGGGCAGTGGAGGGGGGTGTGGTCTTTGAAACCACAAGAAGAAATTTCCTCCATGCCAAGAGGGAGGGAGTACAACATCCATCCTCTCACTCACCTAATTGAATGATCCACCTACTGGTCCATTAATCCATCCACTCATCCAACCCTCCTAGCATTTATTTGATACATATTTACTGAGGGCTTAGTATGTATCAGATCCCATATGGGAATGGTACACAGCATAGAGAAACAGAATGCCAGAGAGACAGATTCAGGAATAGAAAGGGATAAAGGGAAATAAGGAAGGCAGAATGGCAGAGTGGGTTTAGTGGGTCAGTAGCAAGAGGAAGTAGGCCAAATGCATTTTTACATTAACATTTTAAGATTTTTCAGATTCACCTTCCAATAGAGTTTCATGTGGATTTTCTACTGCATAGAACTTCCACGACCAAGTGCGTTCTCATTGGATGAATTCATGTATTCATTCAACAAACATACTGATAAAGGGACTGTGCCAGGTCTTGGGTATACAACAGTATATAAAAAAAAAAAAGAAAAAAGAAAAAGAAAAAGACATGCTGCCTGGCCTTATGGAGTTTACAGTCTAGTGAGAAACATGTATACGTACATAAATACCTATTTGTAATTGCAAAACAGGCTACAAAGAAAAAGTAAAAGGTACAATGATGATTTACTGAACACTTATTATAGGCCAGGCACATGTTTACACGTGTTATATCTCATTTGCTCCCTAGAACAAGCCTATTTTTAAACAACTACTTATACTATTTTTTCCAGTTTTATTGAGAAATAAATGATGTACATTAATGTATCAGTTTGAGGCATGCAGCATGATGGCTTGATTTACATGTGTTGTGAAAGAATGACCACAAAAGGTTCAGCTGTCTCGTTTCCGTAGTGTAGTGGTTATCACGTTCGCCTCACACAAAAGGTTCAGCTAACATGCATCTTCTCACATATGATCAAACGAAAAGGAAAAAAAAAAAGAAAATAAAAGGGAAAACATTTCTCTGTGTTGGGAAGCTTTAGGATCCACTCTCTTAACAACGTTTCTATATACCATACAGCAGTGGTAGCTATAGTCTTCATGTAAAACCAGCTTATTTTTATTTCCACTTTTACAAATGAGATAACAAATGCAAAACAGTAAGTATATAGGAGTATATAGTCTCCTATAAAATAGGAGGCTATATTTTGATTAGGGGGTCAGAGAAGACATTTTGAGGGGTGCACACATGTAGGGAAGTTAGCTGGGTGAGAATGTAGTGGGCAAAGGTAAGAAATAGCTGGTGTGAAGGTCCTGGGGCAGGAGAGAGCTTGGGGTGATAGAGCAGGTCAAAGTTGGCTAATGAGGTTGGGGCATGGAGAAGACTAGACGCTGAGGGCAGGGGTAGGGTGGGGAATGCAGGGCCTTGCTATCTGGGCAGGGAAGAGAATAGTGTGGCAATGAGGAGTTTCAGAAGGAGCTGCTATGAGATCACAGCTCCAGAAGGAAGCCCTGATATCAATAGATCACATATACAACCTGTCATGATATTTCTGTTCGTTTGTGGCTGGTGACTCTCTCAGTGGTGTCCAACCTAGCTGCAGGGTGATTGCTCCAACAATTCATGTGTCTTTTGTGTTTTGCAGATTAGTTTCATTGGTTTCAAAATACTCGATATGAAAAAGTTGGCTTGAATTAAAAATATTTACATTATCTCAATTTATTATTAATTAATTAATTATTAAATTATTAAATTATTAACATTAATCGATCAAGTAACTAATTTAATTAACTAATTAAATCATTCATTATTTATTTATTTCAATTGATTATTATTTATATATTCAATTTATTATTATATTATTTCAATTTAAACATTCAAAGGAGTCATTATATTTTTTAAAGTATAATTTCAACAATTTTAGAATTGTAAAGATAATTTTAAAATTTCCTCTCTACCTGTGCATACAAGTTTTCTCATTGATGGTGACTATCAAGAATTTGAAGAGATTATCATTAGCAAGTCTTTATCAGGAATTGTGTGTGATCATTTATTTCAAGCATAAAATGTAATGCAAAAAAAAGTTATATTTTCCAAACTAAGCCCAGGTTTTGCAATGAAATCATTGCAGAGATCTTAAAGGGAGGGTTTAGCAAATCCAATAATTAATATATTCCCTAAAATGTTGCATTTTCTTTGGTATATTATCATTCTGTGATGCAAGGAAAATAAAATGACGTTTTCATCAAAGCCTCTGTGGATATCTCCGGTTTCTCTTCAGTTTACCCCTGCAGTGCCATATACATATTAATATTTCCTACATGTGCCATGATGTGACAAAGGCAAGGGTGTGACCAATATAAGCACCAGTCTGACTGCAGTTCTCAATTCGAGAAATAGCTAAGCCTTGACTTACCTGATGTACCTCACAAATCCTCTTTGGGTTTCAACATTCTTCTGAGTGGGAAGTTCTCCTCCCTGTGCACTTGGGTGCTAAGTCAGTCATGATGAACTACCTCATGCTGCATAGTGAACAGCCCCTGAATCTCAAGTTCTATATTTCTATATGGTGTGTATAACACACACACACACACACACACACACACACACACACTCACTCCATATACGTACACACCATATATATAGCCCATTAGAGCTGGGGGGAACCCTGTTTATTGTAGAAAAAAGAACCCTCCCTGGAAGGTCTCACATCCATGACTTCTGCTCAAAAGGCATTACCTGGAACTACTCACATGGTCCTATCCAGCCACTGGGAAAGACAGAAATTGTAATTCCACTGTGTGCCTAGACAGTAGAGAGCACAACTGTTTTGCAAACAGCACTACAGACTACCACAGATGGCTTCTCTGAGTGGCTCTGGTGAGGATTACTGTCAGTTCTGCCCACTCTGAGCTCCACATGCCCCTTCCATAGTTGCTGAGACACTGACTCATTGGAGCATGGATTTCCTCTTCTCTGAGTTGCCCAAAGAGAAACTCATTTTAATGGATCTGCAACTGGGGCCTCAATCTTCTAAGCTGGAAACTGAGCTATACGCTTGAGATCAGGAGTGGTCAACTAGTAAGGGGAAGGGGAGAGAGAGTGTCAGCACAGCCTCGGCAGACCACAGAACTGCAGGCAGAGAAGCTCATCTGTGTCCTTCCCTAAGGAACCTGCCCTGGGGCTTCACTCTGAGCCAAAGCATTCAGCGCAATGTAGCTCTAACCCTACACGAGAAAATCCGATCCTTTGCTTCTCACACTGAGCCTCCTGCTCTATGTGGGCCTCATTATGAAAACAAGCCCCTGTGGGAACTCCAGTGCCCTCAGCTCTCTGAGCTCCCAGGGCAGGCTGGCTGTTCCAGTTCCTACCAGTAGGGGTCATCATTTCCCTTTTGTAATTCTTTGGAGACTAAAGCTGGTACCTTCACAGGCCTAACTATATTTTTCCTTTTTTGTTTATGGCATTAATTCTGAGGTTAGGGTCAGCCTGTGGTGAGCAATAATACGTTTAGCCTTTGACTTTGTGCACTAAGAAGTAATTGATCATTTGTGGTCTCCTTTCCAAGAGCTGGGAGCCTCAGTTGAGTTTAAGATAAATGGAGATAGGCATACCCTTAGCGGCTGATGTGTTGAAGAGAGCAAAGCACACATCTGACTGACTTATTTTATGAACTCCACTATCTTTCTCATCTTTATTTAAAGAGGTACAAACTTCCAGTTATAAAACAACAAATTTTTTTTTTTCCCTAAGTGATTTGTTATTTAATGTTTTACAACCACCGTTGGATCCTGGTGAGGGTAATTTCCCTTAGAATGCACATTAGCGTCTAGTTGGTAAATAAACTTGAGGCATTTCTGCATTGGGCATGAAATAAAGATGAAAACGTTGAATTGTAAACCAATAGTAGCCCAGAATTAGAGGTGCTATGCTGTGCGTGCTGTGTTGTTATTCTTTTGCTTATAATCTCATCGCTGTGTGTCTGGATTGTGAAATGATCATCCAGTGTGTTTGCATGCAAACATAAAGAACTATTTCTGGGGAATTAATGGTAACGGTGCCTGTTTATTGAAAGTTCCTATATGTCAGGCACCGGGATAGCTACGGACATCCTCTGTTCTCTAATGGTCACGGTGTTGAAGAGTAGAAAGTAAATATCGTTAGATTTGATCCAATACCTGCAGTAGGTATCTTTAGGTTTGATAGACACAGACAGGCAAAGAGAAGATAAACAGGGAAACCAAGGTGGCAAAACTAATAAGGGGACAGAGCAAAGATTTGAAACCAGGTTTCAGGGGCTCAAAAGGCCTCTGGTCTTACCACTGTACCACTTTGGGCTCTGAGTACTTGTGTGAATGTCTTGCCCTTCTATCCCTCCCTTCCCCACCCCCATCCCCCCACCCCCTTTTTTTTTTCTTGTTTTCCAGCTCGAGGCTCCGGACGTATGAACTTTTCAATTCCCTAATGTGTGTCTGGACTTTAATTTGGCCTGAGACATAAGGAACATCCCTGGGGGAGTCTAGTTAGTAGCTTGCTCCTCATATGAGGGAAACAATATGTGTTGGTATATTTTTAATCTTCTAAATGGATGCAGCAGCCAATTGAATTCTGTAGGGATTTGGTTTCTTCTATCCATAGGGCATTCTCCCCTCATCTTTGCACAATAAAACTGGCTATTGAAAAAGAACCATGGTCCAGCAGGGTCTGAGTAAGTAAAGAGCCCCCAGTAAGGAAGTTTATCACCTGATTGACCAGCCTGCATCAGGTGGCCGGTGGGTCTCCAGTTAATGCTCTTGATTGGACCACCCTGATTCTGATGAATCTCTGGGCAGGGTCTCAGGATTTGATGACTGATGTGGAGCTTTCTGCAGGGTCATCCTTGGTGTCCCAGATACTATTCCATTAACTTATGCTGGGAGAGTGGGTCAGAGGGCTCCCATTCTTCCATGGTCAGTGCTTTCCCCATGTCAAAGGACAGCCAGCCTGGCTGTTCTCCTTTTGATGCCAATTTTTGGTACAGACATCTAGGTTTTGTATCCAACTATGCCCTTGGAGGGATGCAGGATACCATCTCTTCTATCCTCCTGCCCCTTGCACACTGATGCCATAGGAGCTTCTCTATTTTTAATGAAACTCCAAGATGTAAGAGTTAAATATTTCTCTTCTCTTATGGCTGGCTTAAATAGTTCATGCTATAAAGTCAGCCCATCTCCCATTGCTTCCTTGGGTAGAAATCTGAGGAAAGTCACTGATGTTCCTTCGAGGATGTATCTACCTAATACTTTAATAACAACAGAAAAATATAAGGTCCTCAAATGGACAGGGTGCCTTCTTGGATCCCATGAAATAGGCTGTTAGCAAGGAGTAAACTGAGGCTCAGAGAAGTTAGGGGATTTGCTTGGTCACATAGCTGAGTGTTTGAACAAAACAATAGGCTCAAAAGGCCTTGGAAAGAAGATTTGAGAGAAGATCAGATAAAAATCTATATGTCCACTAATGTAATGAGGATGTGAGCAGAATCCCATTAAGTGACACTTGGGAGACCTTTTCTTGTCTTTTAATAGAAACTTAGCCTCCAGGGCCCCACTCCAATATCCAGAGTCTTTCTTCATACCCCTCCAGGGGGAGCAATCACCATCAGGTGTTAGTGTTGTAGCACTGAGTCCAGAAAAATCATTCTTAGAGTATCCAAATCACTATTGTGCTATTGCTCCCTGCATTAGCCAGGGATCTCCAGAGAAATATATATATATATATATATATATATATACACACACACACACACACACACACATATATACATATAAAAATATATATGTATATATACACATATACATATAAAAATATATATGTATATATACATATATATATTTTTTTTAGGGAATTGGCTCACGTGACTTCTCAAGTCCAAAATCTGATGGGGTAGACTGATGGACTAGAGACTTAGGGAAAAGTTGTGGTTTGATTCTGAAGGTTTTCTGCTGGCAGAATTCCTGTTTTTGTTTGCTTTTTATTTTATTTTTTTAAGTAGTCTTCATACCCAATGTGGGGTTTGAATTCACAACCCTGAGAGCAAGAGTTGCATGCTTTACTGACTGAGTTAGCCACGTGCCTCGAAATCTGGCAGAATTCTCTCTTGATCGAGGGAGATTAGTCTTTATTCAGGCCTTCAGCTGATTGGATGAGGCCTTCCCAATTATAGACGGCAATCTGCTTTACTCAAATCCACTGATTCGAATGTTAATCTCACCCCCCCCAAAAAAAACCTTCATGGAAACATCCAGAATAGTATTTGGCCAAATAGCTGAGCACCATGGCCCAGCCACACTGACTCACAAAATCAGCCAACACACCCCCCTTCCAGGATCTACTTTATTTATTTATTTATTTATTCCTTTATTTAAAGATTTTATTTATTTATTTGTTAGAGAGAGAGAGAGCGGGAGCGAGCACAGGCAGACAGAGAGGCAGGCAGAGGCAGAGGGAGAAGCAGGCTCCCTGCCGAGCAAGGAGCCCGATGTGGGACTCGATCCCAGGACGATGGGATCAGGACCTGAGCCGAAGGCAGCAGCTCAACCAACCGAGCCACCCAGGCGTCCCTCCAGGATCTACTTTAATTGCTAGATTGTGAAATACCCAACAGAGGCACTGTCTTTTATCTTTCTCAGCACTCTTTTAGTGATGGATATGCAATAGGTACCCAATAAATGCACAGTGACTTGAAAAAACAAAACAAAGACTCAGCAGTGTTTTCAAAATTAGCATTTTATTCCCACCACACGTGGGGGTAGGCATACTCATTCTCACTTCCCATGGGAGAAAACAGAAGCTTATGAAAATATGCATAGGATCACAAAACTGGTGGTGATAGGACCTGGGCCCCAGCTGTGATCCCTATGCTTTTTGCACTATACTACAATGTCCTTTTATTTGATCTGAATGTCAGAGGAGGTGTTCTGGGGTACTCTGAATCAGTATTTTATAGAAACTGTTCTTCAAAGTCTAACTCAACCACCACCAGCAACAATGAGCATTTTATTGAGGTCTACCATTTGCTTGTCAGTGTCAATCAGTTATTTACTGAATAGCTGTAAGCAGCTTGGTCTGACTGGAGCTGGACGATGGACCTATTTCGCTATCCATCCATTCTTCCATCTTTCCCTTCCTCTTTCCAGCTGATACTTATGGAGCATGTGCTATGCAGCAGACCCCAGGGGAGGTGCTGGGAACACAAGGATGGTTAAGACTTGCTTCTGCCCCCATGGGGCTCACAGTCAAGGGCTGACCAATACCCACTATCCACTAAGACCAAGACCATCCACCTGCCATGAGAGCTGGATGGTATCATGCCTCTGGCGATGGGGAAGCCTGTGAGCATCACGATGCTTGGGGTCCCAGTAGGGACTTGGAAACAGCAGGAATGCCCTCACAGGGGAGGGACAGACTGATTGTGGGCAGTGAGACCCATCCCTGGGCTTCTCAGGCATGTCACAGGAAGGAGAAAGAGTGAGGAATGCTGATCTCGCCTTGTCCTCTTTTGAAGCTGAAAAAAGACTGCGTATTTTGCCAGGAGCATTGCCCCCTCGTTCTTCTTTCTTATTTTATCATTATGATTATCAATTAATATATCAGTATGTATTACCAAATATTCAGGGTCGTCAGTTGTAGCCAGTCGTCTGGAGTTTCTGTCCTTCCCTCTTCCCTTCTCAGCTCTTAACACCAAAGCGACACAGGAGACAGCAGCCTACTTGCTATCAAGCCCTCCTTGTAGTGCTTCTTTCCTGTGGGCAGCTCTACTTGCAAAGTCTGCCAGCTGGAAGAGAGCTTTCATCCACACGGGCCCTGGGGAGCCCAGAGCCTTCTCACATACTCTTCCATGTGCTTGGACATTCTTCTTACATGGCTTCTCCTCATCTTTTCTGTCCTAATTCACATGTCACCTCTTTGGAAGGACTATCCCTGACATCTTCCCCCACATTTGAAGTAGCTCCTTTCCTGTTTGCTTCTCGCTGTCTCTAATTTTCTGGCTTATTTAGTTGTTGACTACCTCCTCCACTGGAATTCAAGCTCCTTGAAGGCCTTTCCTGTTCTGTTCCATGTGCCTAGCACTGTCTCTGGCATGCTGTAAGTGTTCCATCACCATTTACTGAATGGATGCAAGAATCTTTGGAGCTACGTATCCTGTCTCTGCACAGTACAGCACCTCTGACCCTTGTCCCTGCTAGAACAGCCTCGGTCACAGGAAACTCATACCTCCCATCCCTCTTTCAGGTGTTCTGACTCAGGGCTGAATGCACATCTATGGTGGAAAGGAGAACCTTGAATTGAGGTGGCTCAGTTCCACTGAACCATTCCTTCTGAATCCTTACGGCTCCTTCCTTATGGGCTGACTGGTAATGTCCCTTGGCTGATTCCTACCCATGTTCCTAGGGAGACTGTAAGCTTCTCAGGGACTTGATGTGCTCTCTCATATCTCTGACAGCACTAGGTGCTCAAGAAATACCTGCGAGGTATCTAGACTCAATTGCTTTTAAACTCATAACCATCTAGATTTGGAGAGAGCCAAGCAGGTCTCCGATCATCCCAGCTAGGGTTACACTCTCCCAGTAGTAGTATAGCATATCCTGGGAGTGGATAAGGATTAGATCTTGTGAACTGGTCAGTCTGGGTTTGAGTTCTGGCTCCACGACTGTGGTTTTAGGCAAGTTGCTTAACCTGAAACTCAATTATTCATCTGTAAAATGGGGATCATTATATTACCCACAGCCTGGAGTTCATGGATAGAGGAACATACCGAGGGCACATCTGGAGAGCCAGAGAGGTGAGGCAGAGTTCCTGTCAAGCTGTGGCTCCATTATATATGCTCATTAAACATGGTGGTTTGTTAAGAGCAGGCAGAATCTTGCTGCAGGTGGGTGAAAGAGGATAGTGGCAGAGAAAGGAGCAATAAGAACATGGCAAAAATCATAGAAGGGACACAGAGAGTCGCTTTGCAATATAAGACCATACACATCTAGGGCTCAGTCACAAGCGTAGAGCTCCAGGCAAAATGTAGACTGTGCTGAGCCACCTACTCTGTTTAAGACACAGTGACATCCATAATGTTAAAAAGATTCCCACCAGGAATGATTAAAAAAATACATATATAAACTCAGTCGCATTTTGGCATGTAAACAGTAAGACCTCTAAATATACAAGGTTTTGAACCTTCGAAGGCAAGATTAATGGAAGCTTTATTCTAGAAACTCTGAGGCCTGTAAGGCACAAGACATGGCATAGGCACTTAGGAGATATTGTTTGGTTGAGTGAATGAATGTGGAATTTTGTATTTGGGAGGCTTGTCATTCCTACCTCTTCCATGGCCATGGAAGCCACTACCCATGGTTGGGATTGGGGTGGAGTTCAACTCTGTAGAAAAATCAGCTGAAGCAGGGGCGAGAGAGGAGGTAGGCTGGGTGCCTGATTGGGCTGGATGGCTAGAAGTGTGGTCTTACCCATGCACAGAGCCTGAGGGGAAGCAGGGTGGTTGGAGAGAAGCTGCTTAGAACCAGGGAACTGGGAGGGGCCTGCAGAGATGAGTGGTACCAGCCCTTCATTCCAGCACATGGAAATCTGAAACTGCCCAATTCTGGAAGATCTCCAAAGATAGGGAACCACCACTTTTCTCCTTTTCTTTTTAAAAGTTACATTTTCTTGGTGACTCTTTTTTATGTCTGACCACAGTCTTTTGCTTTATTTGGCACCTATGTCTCATTCTTTGGACCCTTGAGAAAATGTAAAGAAGATCTCAGCATCCTCAAATGCTTTATTGAACTGATTTACTGCAATGTCTTCTAAAATACTCTAACTGGACCTGGATATGATGCCCAGTGTAAGCCTTACTAATGAAGAAGGTTCAACTGGACAGGAAAATTATGGTATTCTGGAAGCTCAACTACCAGTCTTTAAAATTCTGACTCAGTTGAAGTTGTCCAATTAGGTGGCCAAGATGAAATAACCAAATGCTCCAAAGTTGAGTGGAACATATAACCACGAGGCTCCGTACACAGCTAGGCCTACTGAGTTTGGAAGGCAATCTGGTATCTTGACATCTGGGAAGCCCCAGAGTAACTGGGGATTAGGGGAAGGGCTCCAGATCTGGGGGATGCAGTGTGAATAATAAGGTCTGCTGGGAAAACTCTGTGGGTGATTGGATTGAACTCAGAAGAGTAATTAAAGGAGGGATTTCATACAAATTTCATACAAATAACAGTAACTGCAACCAATCATTGAGCTTTAATGATAGCAATGGCTATTTGTTTTATTTGTTCATTTTTCTTTACAGGAAACGGCATGTTTTGTTTCTTGTTTCCCCAGTTTTATTAAGGTATGATGGACAAATAAAAATTGTACAGATTTAGATTATACAATGGGATTTTTAAAAGGAATACAATGTGGCAATTTAATACATGTATGCATTATGAAATGATTACCACAATCAAGTAAATTAACACATCCATCATCTCCCATGGTAGCCTTTTGTTTTAAAAGCTCTAATATGTGTAAGGCATTCTGCTATTTACTTCTTCATATTATATTCGCCGTTTACATCCTTTATGTTATCTCATTAACTCCTCACACCAGTCTATGAATCAGGCACAATTCTTATGCCCATTTTACAGGTAAGGAAACTGAGGTACATGGTGCAATGAATTTGCAGGCACTGTGTTAAAGACTCCACACCAGTGGCTATCAACCAGCAGGAATTTTGTAACCCCCTTCCTCCCAGGGGACATTTGCAATGTCTGGAGATATATTTTGGTTGTCACATAATGTTGGGAGGGTTGCTACTGGCATTTGGTGGGGAGACACCAGGGATGCTCCTAAACATCCTGTGATGTACAGGACAGCAGCCCCAGTCCTACCCTTGGTAATTACTCAGGTTAAAATGTTAGTAGTGCCCAGGTTGAAAAACCCTGTGGTACGCAAGTGACGTACTCTAATCCCTACAACATCCTGGTGAGAAAATTGAGGCTCATGAGGATGAACTCAGCCACCCAAGTTCTCAACTGGTCAGGGGCAGGGCTGGGGTTTGAAGCTGTATGTGTCTAATTGCTAAGCCAGTGCTCTTAACCATATAAGTAGATCGCTCCAAAGGCATTGGTATACTACATTTCAGGGATAGAGGAGATGCTTAGGACTGGGAAGTCAGATGCTGGAGCACTGCTGTCAAGATGTGGATATCACAATGGGTGAGTTGCAATTTGGTGTCTCATATGGGAACATGATGTTGACTGTGGGAGAGTTGTGTTCTTGTTTGACACCAAGAGGAGGGCACATCAACACTAAGCACCTTCTGACAGGTGAAGGATATCTCATAAGAAAGTTGTAATGGATTTGGCTGCAAATTCATTCATTCATTCATTCATTCATTCATCCATTCATTCATTCTGTTTATCGAGTATTTACCCTGTGCTTGGTGTTGGTGTTATGATTGCAAAGAGACAGGCCAGTTTCCTGACCACATTGCACATACATTCAAATGAGGAGATGGATAGCATTCCAACCAATAAACAAATAGATTAAGTAGATTGTGATTAGCACCTTGAAGAAGATAAACAAGATTCTGTGACAAAGGATAACAGATTAGTGGATATTTTACATGGGGAGTCAGGGAGGTCTTGCTGAGGTGGGGCCATGTAAACCATATGAAGGCTGAGAAGGACCCAGAGGAAAATAACAGGCAGTGGGAATGGCAAGGATAGCGATCGTATGGTAGGAATAAACTCCAAGTGCTCTGCAACACACAGAGGGTAACATACAGGGCTATTTGAAGTGTCAGTCTGTGACTGTGCCAGACATGTGGTAAGGAGCCTATCCCAGAGTATGCAGTAATGCACTGCTTCATTCATTGAGAAAGTCTTACTATGAATAAATGTCAGTGGAATCTAGCCATGTGTTTTAATGATGTAGCTGATTGACATTTGACCCAAGCTTCTCATCTTATCACAGACTGGTTACATTTTGTGGATGGTAGCTAGTTTGGGGACCCACACACTGACTAGTCCTGAAGTACCAGATGCTGGTAGTATTCCAACCAGATTCCTTCTGTCTATGCAGGCAGTCGTGCTTCCTGTCCAAGAGTTTTCTTCAGCCCTGGATGGACACCTGACAGAGCACTAGGAAGTTATGTCCTGAGAATGAATCTCAACAGTGAAGGATGGGACATGGTGGATGAACTCCCCAGCTTCCTCACTCTGCGCTGGGATGATTCTGAGGCATGTCCCCACAGAAGGTCACCAGCAGAGGTGAGCCCCATTTGTTCACAGAGGTAATCCACTCATTATGTGCCTTTACAATTTCCCTCTCCCTCACCATGCTTCTTGGGACCGTCTCTCAAATTATCTACTTGAACCAAACTCTTGCCTCAAGGACTGCTTCTGGGAAAACCTTAACAGAGTGCGTGGCTGGACTATAAGGTATAAAGGGCAAATGATGGCAGTGGAGGCCAGATAGCTGTGCAGGGCAGATCATGCAGGACTTTGTTGACTGTGGTAAGAAACTTGGACTTGACTTTAAGCATGTGGGGAGTTACTGAAGAGCTTAAGCAGGGGAGAGATATTTCATGATCTGTTTCCAATTCAAAAAGCTCCTCAGATTGCAATTTGTCTAATGGATTGGATAGGAGCATGAGTAGAAGCAGGGGACCAGTTAGGAAGCTGTTTGCAGCAGTCCAGGGAGGAGCTGGTGGTAGTGAAGGGGTGGGGATACAAACGGAGGTACGTGCCTAAGTTTGAGATCTATTCTGGAGGATAAACCAATAGGACTTGATGGTAGATGGACTTTGAGGGGGCCACAGGGGAGTCAAAGATGACACCTTGATCACCTGATTCCCAGTGTAGATTGAGGGAACCAGGGAGAGGGTGCAGAATTTTGCCACAAAAGGTACTCAGGAGGTTAATGATTAGAAAGAGCTTCTCTGCTTTGATAGTTCCCCCAATTTAATTAAACCATGCTAACTGATCCAGGAATCCACAGCATGCACTAAATAAATA
>RCUC01167470.1:0-48976 GCA_003697995.1 Taxidea taxus jeffersonii | reverse complement strand
CAATAGTTAGTCATCCATAAAAATTGTGTGTGTATGTCTATGTGTGTGTGTATCCCAGAATATATTTGAAATACATATAAAATATATTCCATATTCTAAAAAATAATGGTGCTCTCAAAATTACCTTAGTATTTAATACACATAGTATACATTGTATAGTGTATATATATATACACACACACACACACAGTATATATAGTATACGTAGTATGGTATACATAGTATAGTATGTACTATATATGTGTATATACATATATACATAGTATAGTATAGTATGGTATATACGTATATACATAGTATAGTATAGTATAGTGTATATACATATACACTATACTATATACTATGTCGTATATATAGTATACTATACATAATATATACATAGTATACTTACTACTACTAGTATACTATACTACTATACGTGGTATACTATATATTCTTATTAGAATGTACAGTATATATTCTATATAGAACACTACATATATTATACATTCTATATATAGTATACTACGTAGTATACTATATATACAATACATATATATACACACACATATACAAGTGTGTGTTTGTATACACACATAATCTGTATTTGCATGTCCTGGCATTTAGAACAAAACAGTTTGAACTGGCTATAATTTAAATCTTATACATCATTGAATATACATTATAAATCTTATACATCATTGAAGTTGGAGAATGTCACCATCTATTCCAAATGTAAGAGGAACTGATTCATTATCTCCAGTGAAGGGTGCGTGTATGTGCTCACTGTGCTGGGTCATGTTTTCTTTGGGTATTTTTTTCTATTAGCATATACTTCCAGTGAATACCTGTGTGTTCCTGGCGCGGTGCTGCATAGGGTAATGAAACACGAGGTCACCACTATGATCAAAGCCACCCCATCCTGCATGGGGGTAGGCCCACGTACAGAGATAATCGCTGTCATTTTAAAAGAAGAGCATCATCTAAATCCATTTAGGTTCCAAAAGACAGCATGGTTCCATTTGGTGGCACGGGGCATGAGAAATTGTTCTAGAAAGGGAGGAGGAAGAATGAGCGAGGTTCAGAACCTATTCGGATCACCGTAAATATAAAGTCCATTTTCCAAATTCTCAGAGGCTGGGGCCCCGCAGAGCTTTGACGACAACGGTGGTGTTTGATTCACAGTAGTTCACCCCTAATTGCTGTTCTCCGAAACCTGTCCGTGTTGCTGTGGCGGATCTGTGGAAGGCAACACGTCATAGACCATGCTGAGAGTTAAAATGTGGGCGAGAGCCTTTATTCAAGGAATAGGAGGTCATTAGGCAGATACCTGCAAAAACGGCAGATTTCTTCCTCATTTATATAGTTGGTAACATCAGAGTTGAATAGAGAAGTAGTCACCAAGAAGCAAACCCAAAACCAAAAACCAGAGCCGGTGAAGAGCGCAGACAGCAGGTTATAGGAGGGATTTTGACTTCCCCACTACAGCGCTAGGCTTCTCCATAGTGCACTTGGAGGAGGGCAATTAACTCACACCCTCTTCCTTTAGATTCTGTTTGATGGTTTGGGTTAGAGAATCTGATCTGGTCCTAATACAAAAATGGGATTGCCCTCCTTTCCTGAAGAGATAGAATTTGTAGAGTCGGCCCCACTTGGGTGGAGGGACCAGAGGACAGCCTATATTGGGCTACAAGCTTCAAAATGAGAGCATGAGCAAGGCAGGAGGTGGAAATCCCCCTCCGCCACTTGGTTCTCCTCTCCTTCCCTAAGAGACAAGAATTCACTCACTTTCCAATAGGAAAGAACAAGGAAGATGTAGAGAATCAGATAGAAGCTTTATCTGCATCCTTCCAAGAGGTAGAATGTCTAAATAGGCTAAGACAGAGACAAAAAGAAAGATAAGAGTTTGTCCTTTAAACAGGGTAAAGTTCCTAATTTAATTCAATTTTCTCTAGTAAAACTGTATTATCTCCATAAAAGGATATGGTGTGTAAGCCAGAGCACTGCTCTCACTCCTGGGTCTGAGTCTTCAGAACCGGAATACCTTCAGCAACAGTTTCTCAATATAACTTGAAATTGTGTTACATTAGACAAATGTAATATATGTGTTACATTACACAAATCCAAAGTGGCTTGGAAGATCTGGCAGGAAAACGAAACATCATTTCCTATGGTGTATATATCATAGCTTACTATGATTAGACGAGAAAAGATAAATGGAATAAAAACGGTCAGCTAACACAAGGGAAAGGAAGAAAAACAAAACAAAGGACAGGTGAACAAAATAGCTAGCCACAGGGTAGTTTTTCATCCAAAACATACCAGTGATTACTCTAAATAGCAATTATCTAAACTCATCAGTTTTTTTAAAGATTTTATTTATTTATTTGACAGAGAGATCACAAGTAAGCCGAGAGGCAGGCAGAGAGAGAGAGAGAGACGGAAGCAGGCTCCCTACTGAGAAGAGAGCCCGATGTGGGTCTCGATCCCAGGACCCCAAGATCATGACCTGAGCTGAAGGCAGAGGCCTAACCCACTGAGCCACCCAGGTGCCCTAAACTCACCAGTTTTAAAAGAGAGAGGAATTCTAAGGTTACATAAAGAAGCAAAGCCCAGTTACATACTGCCAATAGGAAACTCACCTTAAATCTAAAGACATAAGTGGGTTAGGGGCACCTGGAGGGCTCAGTTGGTTAACTGTCTGACCTTGATTTCAGCTCAGGTCATGATCTCAGGGTCACAAGATCTCCAGATTTCTTTTATGGAAAACTTCTGAGCAGTACACACATGTTACATTGTTCTTTGTTACCTTCATAAATAATTTTTGCCCTACCTTTGCCTCCAGGTGTGAATTACCTGCGGCATCTCCTCCCTTCAGGAGCTAACCTGTATGTTAGACATGCTCTATATTTACAATGCGAGTCACACCCTAACTCAGGGACCTTCTTTCTATCTAATATAGTCCTCATTCTCTAGAGTAGAATTCTTCTTATTTTTTATTTATTTTTATTTTTTAAATAATCCTTTTACTTTTTATAAACATATAATGTATTATTAGCCCCAGGGGTACAGGTCTGTGAATCGCCAGGTGAATTCATCTTATTTTTTAAAAACTGTAGTAGAAATAAAGAACACAAAGTGTACCGTCCTAGCCGATTTTAATTGTGGAGTTCAGCAGTGTCAAGTCTATTCACACTGTTATGAAACAGATCTACAGAAGTCTTCATTTTGCAAATCTGAAACTCTGCTCCCATGAAGGAATAACTCCTCACCTCCTGTCCCAAGCCCCCGGTCCCCACCATCTTACTCCCTGTCTCTATGTGCCTGAGGGCTCTTGGCACCTCATCTAGATGGAATCACACCATACCCATCCTTTTGTGACTGGCTTAGTTCACTTTATATATTGTCCTCATCTACGTTGGAGCAGGTGCCAGAACTCTCCTCCTGGGGCTCTATACTAGTCCTTGGGTGGACTCCAGAACTCTCCTCCTGGGGCTCTATACTAGTCCTTGGGTGGACTCCAGAACTCTCCTCCTAGGGCTCTATACTATTCCTTGGGTGGACTCCAGGACTCTCCTCCTGGGGCTCTATACTAGTCCTTGGGTGGACCACATCTATTCATCTGCTTGTCCATTGATAGACGCTTGGGGAGACTGCACATTTCATATTGTGAGCAATACTACTGTGAACACGGGTACGTCACCTCCTTTTCAGAAGGAAACAAACCTGATTATTTGACCAATATACAAACAAATAATGGTCATATGATATTCCTGGAACACATTCTTTAAAAAAGGACAAGAATGAACTGATATGTACTCTCTGGTTATCAACCATTTATCCCAAGTTATGGACTAAAGTTAAGAAAATGCCATGAGAAATCATGGGGAACTTCACGCACACAGTGGATTCCCATGCAACGGTCTCCTGGCTCTCTCTGGTCCTCCTGGCATTTCTTCCTCATAAGCAGAACCTGTGTGCCTTTATAACGCATAACTTATTCAACATTCTGTCTGTTGTCTTATGTGTGTGTTCACACGTGTGTATCCGTAAAACCCTGCCCTTGCCTGGCTCCCATAGCGCCACCCAGCTCCTGGTACTAACTGTCTTGGACCCTCATTTTGTGCTCCACTCAGCTGCTATGACAGTGGGAACCAGTCCTGGTAGAACAGAAGCCCTTCCCTCCCCAGTATCTACATCCTAAAAGCAGTCAGTGTCTCTAAACTCACAAGCTAACCAACCAGGTCAGTGTCCTGCTTAGGAACCCAATCAAAGGAACGATTTCCTCCTGTGCTGATCTTACCACATCTCTCTGCTTCCAGATTTGAGATGGTTTCCTGGCCTAGGACAGGTGTGGTTCACATGAGCAGGGGTATGCGGAGTGTTAGAGCTGTTATCTCAGATCGTCCAGCAAGACCGGCCTGAGTCCTCATCCATGGAGCCCCACAGCTCTGGGCAAGATGCATCATCCCTCTTATAGGTTTCTCACTCATGAAAAGGTAAAAATAAGACCGAAACTGGACAATGTGGGAAGTACTTCAAGGGACATGTGGCATCTTAGCACCGGTGTGCCCATCGATGGTAACAGTGCACAGTGGGCAATCCTACGACTACCAGGGCCACCAATGAACGGGCTCTACCCCACAGCCTCTGCCTCATTGCAGTCTTGCTCCAGAGAGAAGCCTCCCTGGGAAAAGATAAAGGGCCCGTCCCAGCTTATGGCCACTGTCCAGAGCTCTAGTGGTCTCCTAACCTTTGCACATCGGTGCTGACCTGAGGAGGCTGCATTGCCCAAAGCCTCTGGTATGTTTCCGTCACCATGTGAGATGAAGATCCCGCTCTGGATCTGGTACCTTCTTCAGACGTCATCCAGTGATAAGCAAGGCCAAGCATTTCCTGCAGATGCAAGGAAGAAAGGCTGTGGCGTGTGTGAGCCAACCTCTCTCCCTCATGCCCCCCACACGATATTCACTCAGAAAATTCCAGACTAAAGACTTGCTGTAACAAACCATTGATGCCTCCATCTCCAATATGCTGAAGTATGTTGAGGACATATTAAAAGCAAGGTAAGTATTTAATGCATTAATGCACTGATTATTGTCAAATGCATAAGCAAAGGTATGAACTGATGAGAGTTTTCAACCATAGAATCTTTGGTGCAGGAGGTAAGCTATACAAGGTGGGATTCAAAAGACCAATCCCCGGGTGCTGGGGTGATTCGGTCAGGTAAGTGTCCGACTCGTGATTTTGGCAAAACTCGTGGTCTTAGGGCTGTGGGACCAAACCCTGCATCGGGCTCCGCACGGGGCTCGGGTCTGCTGAGACTCTCTCTGTCCCTCTATTTCTGCCTCTCCTCCGCACTCATGCTCTATCCCTCTCTCACTCAAAAAAAGTAATTAATTAATTAAAGTCCAGCCCAGTATTTTTTAGGTGAAACTTTCATGAAGGGAAACGTTTGGTCTATCAAATTTCCCAAATCAATCGCACGTCTTACATGGCTGGGCTCGAGAGCTGGTCACCAGGGTCTCAGTAACATGGCGGACGTGACCCGGCCACTCTCTTGGGCCAAGAAAGGAGCATTCAGGCAGTGTGCCCAGGGCAGCAGGAGTTACTGAAGGATCTGGTTTGACAGCTGTCCCTTTCTGATTTGGGTCCTTTCTGCTGCTTCCTGGGTGGTGCCCGGGCCAGGGAGTGTACGTCGCTGGCCGTCTGGTGCTGCCTCCATGGGCTGACCCAACTGTAGAACCCACGTATTTGTGTATTGTCACTTGTCACCCAAAGGAGCTATTTAGACAGCGTGTCCTGCCGCTGGGAAGAGGGGCCCGGGGCTTGGACATAAAAACGCTAGGGCAGCATTTGCTTCTCAGCTGTAGGAAACCAAACAGTGTGACACCTGAGAGCAGGCTGGGGGGGTTCTATTTCTGAATGCCACAGCAGTCGCAGGAAGGTGTCCCCTTTTTGGAACCTGGATCATTTCGTTTTCGATTTAAGAATGGATTTGTCTCAGCTTGCACTCAAAACCTATGCAAAACAACGCCACGGTCCTTCAGGTTCTCATTGGAGCACACCAGCTGGGAGCTGCCTTCCCACTGTAGGGTCAGACTGGAGCCCTACCGGGCTGTCATGTTACCTGCACCTGGTGGTCTAATGCTACTCAGAGCTCCCTGGACAACATACAGAAGAGATTGCCCCCCCACAGCAATTCTGCTCATTTTTAATGTATTCAAGCCTTAGTTAATGAGATAAGTGATTTAAGCCCACCTTAAGTCTCAAGGAACGACGGAGCTCTGTGCTTCTAGCGTAGGCCTGTCTCCTGGTACTGTGTTGTTGGGTGACAAGCTTTCAGGAATTGCACTTTAAGACCCTCCCTCCATCTCTATGTTGAGATTTTTAACAGAATTTATCAAATTATAATTTATATACCATATAATTTATCCAACATAGAAATACAATTGTCAGTGAATTTACAGATTGTATAAAGATCACCAAAATGCTTGGTTCCAGGCAGTCCCCTTTTCTACTCTGTGCAGGTGACACAGTGGTGAGTGTTACTGACCTCATACCCTTGAGTTTCTGTTGCAGGTGTCACTAATAACTCACGTCTGACCAAGATACTGTGCCGACTACCTGTATGTGTCAAGGTGGCGACTCCACGGCACCCAGACGCTGGTCAAACCCCAGTGTGGATATTCTTGTGAGAGTATTTTATTAGACATGATTAACATTTAAAATCAGCAGACGTTGAATAAAGCAGATTGCCTTCCATAGCATGGGTGGGCCTCGTGCAATCAGTGGAAGGTCCTATGAGCAAACACTCAGGCTCCAGAAAAGAACAAATTATATCCGCAGACTGCTTTCAAATTCAAGACTGCACATCAGGCCCCACTGGAATTTCCAGCCTGCCAGCCGGCCCTGCAGATTTGGGAGTATCTATCAATTGATTGATAGATAGAGTGAAAGAAAGAGACCTTGATTATCTACAATGCCCTTTTTTATCCCTGGCCTATATATTCAGCACCTTGGTTCCTGTTTGTGTTACATGTTCAAATGTTTGAAGTCGGAACATTAAAATATGATTTCAAACAAACCTGCGGGAATGTGATTGTTCTATCACACGCAGCTAAGAAAATATATATTTGTGGCAATTTTTGCTCTTTTAGATAGTGGAAGGGAAGTAGCAGTGGCAAACAAAGCGTGGGTAGGCGGTCTTGGTTTCCAATGTTCACAAAGTTGCTACTCTGTTTTCTTAGGAAATCCATAACAAGGAAAATTTATCTCCTTTTAGAGAATTTGCCACAGCATGGCACCATTATCGGGGCTTAAATTTAAAATGTGAGTGTCGTGAACAGTGATGTCTTTGGAGTCTACGGATTCCTGTGCCCGCTTCGGCAGCACATATACTAGAGTCTATGGGTTCCACTCACTTAGCAATAACTAGTTGTCAGTTATATTCAGTTTTAAGGGCTAGTGTCTGGAATCAGAGCCCCTCTTGAAACAACTAAGTTTATAAAAGTAAATGTGATACATTGTTGGCAGCTGCATCTGGTCGCTGAGGTATCTTGGAACTCACTGGTGGGTCCTCCCCATAAGGTTAATTATTTTAGATTTCTGTAGTTCGTCTTAAATCTTTGTCAGGATAGAGATTCCCTGAGGCCAGCCCCCCCAGTACTGGCTCATGGTCTTTCCAGACCCTCTTTTTTTTTTTTTTTTTAAGATTATTTATTTATTTATTTGACAGAGATCACAAGTAGGCAGAGAGGCAGGCAGAGAGAGAGGAGGAAGCAGGCTCCCTGCTGAGCAGAGAGCCCAATGTGGGGCTCGATCCCAGCACCCTGGGACCATGACCCAAGCCAAAGGCAGAGGCTTTAACCCGCTGAGCCACCCAGGCACCCCTCCAGACCCTCTTTTATTTCTGGAGGCACTTTCACCCTCAGGGAATCTGGTTATCTGTGCAAGCTCACCAAGCCTTAGAGGATTGTTTTCGTTGCCTCTGGAAACTGAAATTGATGAATTGATAAGAATTGATAAGAAAAGATAAGAATCAGCCACCCAGGCTGCAGAAAAACCTCTCATGGCAATAAAAATAGACTCCTCACCAAAATGTTTAAAGTTGGTTGAGAAAAGTCTCAAATTGAAACCAATGTTTGTATTAAAATTTCAGCAACAAAAGGCACGGATTTCGCCTAAGAAAGGATGCAATTCTATATTGCAAGGGCATTGTGGGATTCATCAGCGTGGAGAGGACTGTGTTAGTATTGAGATAGGATACATTAAAGAAAAAACAGTCCAGTTTGGAAAAGCCCCTCCCTGTTTTGACTACTTCAAACTCCTGAAGAAAATGATACATTCCTATGAAATTTCTTGAGTCTGATAATTAGACAAAAGTCACCAGAATCATTAATTTTTTCACAGTTCCCCAGGACCTGTTACTAATCCAGAATGTTTTCAGTCACTGGGCTTTTCTCTTTCTCTGGGTCACTCCACTGTGTTCAGCATATTAAATAAAGCTCTAAACACCCCTGCAGAGAAGAAGACAGAGAAGAGTTATTTTTTAAAGAATTCCATTTTCTATCAGATCTTGTATGAAGTAGACTCAAGTCTAAATGGGGAAGTTTCAACCTTCTGAAAAAAAGCAGATAATCAACAGATAATCTGTTTTGATTATCAAAACAGATAATCAAACCTCTGAATACCTAAGTGCCTAATGGTGGAAGGTGGCGGAAGGCTCTGTGTCTCCTTGCATTTTTGGAGACTGCTGTCTGGCGTCGGGGAATATTCTGGTTGACCTCACTTCTCGGCATGCTCCCCATCTTCCGTATACTGAGAAATTGATTCACTTGAATAAAGCAATGGACTTTACATGTTTCTTTCTTTGATGGACAAGGCACTGACAAATAACAATATTCAAAACACTAATGATCATGCACTTTTCAATATGAAAGGGCCACCTTGCTAAATTGCGTATCACTGTTAAGAGGCTTCTTGGAAAACGTATGGTCTAATACTAACAATTTATGGGCAGGAAATCTGAGAGAATAGGATGTTTTGAATAGCCTGCCTGAATTTTCAAGGAATTCCAAGACCTGGGTCTGTCAGGGTCATGTTCTCTTCTGCTCCTGCACTGATTCACTGGGATAGGCTGGGTTTTATCTTATTAGGTAAACGTTGATCTTTTAAAATTCCAATTTTTTTTCTTTTTCAAAATGTTTATGGTATACAGAATTAAATGGCTCTATCATTCTGGATAAACACACACACACACACACACACACACACACATACACAGGGGATTATTTCTTTAATTTATCTAGGATAATAACTATTTCACATAAAAATCCTACCGAGAGGCCAGGCATGAAATTATTTACCAAGTAATGTTCACAGAAAGAGTAAAACTGAAATTAGATTGGTGGAGAAAGAATTTCTGGGGGCACCTGGGTAGCTCAGTGGTTAAAGCCTCTGCCTTCGGCTTGGGTCATGATCCCAGGGTCCTGGGATCGAGCCCCCCATCGGGCTCTCTGCTCAGCAGGGAACCTGCCTCCTCCTCTCTCTCTGCCTGCCTCTCTGCCTACTTGTGATATGTCTGTCAAATAAATAAATAAAAATCTTAAAAAAAAAAAAAAGAATTTCTGACGTTCCACCTAAAATCCCTGGATGTAATATCCATTTTATACATTACACACTCAGAGTCTTACCCTGTTTACCTTGAGGGTGACTCTCAGTTGGACTCCAGGCTCGACTTTCAGGATGTGAGGTGGCCCCTACCGTGCCTCTTACTTCCCTGCTCTGTTCCACTGTCTTGCTTTTCTCATTTGTCAAGTCACTACTAAGACAAATAACTGAGCAGAGAGAGTCAATTATCATACAGTCTCACTTACTTGTGGAGCATAAGGAATAACACGGAGGACATGGGGAGATGGAGAGGAGAAGGGAGTTGGGGGAAATCGGAGGGAGGGAGACGAACCATGAGAGACTGTGGACTCTGAGAATCGAACAGGGTTTTGGGGGGAGGGGGGTAAGGGGTTGGGTGAGCCTGGTGGTGCGTGTTACGGAGGCACGTATTACATGGAGCACTGGGTGTGGTGCATAAACAATGAATCACGGGACACTGAAAAAGTGAAATAAAAAATAAAATATAATAAAATATTAAATATTGAATTTATTTTAAAACCATATTATTATATTTAATATAATTCATATGATTAAATTATTATGTAATAAAATTTAAAAAGGAAAGAAAAATAACGAGGATACTAAATGTCTAAAAAGCACTGCAACACCTCAGTCTGCTACATCACGGCTTGACAGTAACATTACCTGCAGGCTCCCTTTCAATATTGATGACTGCCCATGTCAATGAACCTATTACTGGCGTTCTGTACCACAGCCTAATTCATTTTACTACTGAATTTCTATTGTTTTTGTTAACCCTGTGCTTCCTTTAAAGCTCTCTATGCTCATTATACCCTGCAATTGGGAAACCACCCCCCAACCCAAGCCACACACCCACACACTCAGGCCATGGCTTAGACCAGCTCTGCAAACCTGATGCGGTACAGCTCACCCCTTTGACATGAGTGGATTCTACGCTGCGGGTGCCTGGGTGCTGATAATAAGGGATTCTTAAAAAGCGAGACATGCTTATGTTTGTGAAGGAGATTTCTTCCACAGGCCTTTGAGCTAAGATGTAAAGACTGCTTTAAAGTCGACTGTCACCTCGTTAGCGCAGTAGGTAGCGCGTCAGTCTCATAAAGTCGACTGTCTACTTTTCTAGACGGGTTAATATCTATCATATTTGCAGAGTCTTGCAGATTGCAATTTGGGAACCAAAGTCCTTACAAGTGTGCGACCACGTGACATTACGGTTGCATTAGAAAATTCATGAAGTAAGCACTTTTATTGGACATTTCTTTTTTTTACGATTTTATTTATTTATGATTTATCTTATTATTTATTAAGATTTACTTATTTATTTTTGGAAGAGAGAGAGGAGCGAGAGAGTGAGAGAGCATGAGTAGGGAGGAGAGTGGCAGGGCAGAGGGAGAAGCAGACTCTGCACCGAGCAGGAAGCCCGTTGCGGGCCTTCAACCAATGACCCGAGCCAAAGGCAGACACGTAGCCGACGGAGCTACCCAGACTCCCTCGGACTAAATTTCCTAAGAAAATATAAACCTGATCACAAATATCATGGAGTCTCTTTCAGGTCTCCCAACTATCCTCTGAAAGTAGGTCCCCTCATCCTCCTGAGAGTGCCCGGGACAGGGGACAGGGAAGTGAAGGACATTCATCCAAGACAAACCTGCCCTAAATGGCAGTGTGTGTGTGTGTGTTTTCCACCTTCCTGTTTTACATTTATGTTTTTAAAATAAGTAAATGTGGAATGTTTTCCCCACCGGGAAGATGCTCGTGCTCTCAGGGCCCGTGGTCTGGAGGATGTCAGTATCCACGGACTCCTACTCACCTGTGCTCACACCATGAGAAGTGATGTCTGTTTCTAGGGCCTGGGTGAGCCTGCATCCTGGCTGGTCCGGGACAGTTTGGGTTTATGGATGTTGTCCCAGCGTGCGGTCCAAATCACCCTGTCCTCGATCTCCCGGGGCCCCAGCCCTGCTGTGTTCATGCGTCCCCGCATGGCTTACAAGGCTCTTCTGCAAAGCAGAGCAGGATCTTGGCTGTCGGGGGGAAGGCACACTCCGCGGCTTTAGAAGAAAGAGTAAACCTTGCTCACATTCAGTCAGGGTTCAGAATTCAGGATTATTCTTGCTCAGGAACAATGTCTGTTGTTGCCTGAATGGTGTCCCTTACAGGCACTCTGGGACCATCCCATCCCCCAGTAGCTTTCTCAGAGGTTGACAGTAAAGCCCAGCGATCTGCCCCTTCCTGCCAGGTGGTCCCTCTCCAGGCAAGCTCTCTCGATTCAGGTCAGTGAGCTCTGCGTGGGACTTCCCAGGGTCTCCTTGGCTCTGGGAACACAGACACCAGATTCAGAGTAGTGCCCTCAGAGAATGCAGGGACACACGGGGCAGGCCCGACTACAAAGTGATAAGCCCTTGGAGCATTTTGAAAAGATAGCAGCCCTTTCTGGACTCAAACCACAGGGATTCTGATCTATTGTGTCTGTTTACATGACCCACATTTTCCACTTTTCTTAAGTAATCCAAGTGAAGCTGATGACACCAAGACCACATTTATAGAAACCGGCCCCCGGGGGTAGAGGATTTAATACTGGTGTTTAGAAGGGTGTATAGAAGGATTCCTTTTGGGGCACCCAGGTAGCTCAGTCAGTTGTGCATCCGACTCTCGGTTTCAGGTCAGGTCACGATCTCGGGGTCATGGGGCCAAGCACCGTGTTGGCCCCATGCTCAGCACAAAGTCTCGTTAGGATTCTCTCCCTCTGCCCCTGCCCTTGTACTCCCTTGCTCTCGCTCTCTCGCTCTCAAACAAATACATCTTAAAAAAAAAAAAAAAAAAAACAAGCATATATTCTGATAAGAAACATGTAAAATGCGCTGTGACTAGAATTAAAACAAAAAATAATTGCGACCATAGCCGTTATGGTACAGCATGGAACGAGGGCATTGGGATGAAACACTTTATTGTATATGCATATGTGTGTTCATGGGTGTAAGGAATAGAGAATGTGTATCGAGAATACTGGAGTATTGTGGCCTCTGGGTGGTTCAGTCAGGCAAGCGTCTGCCTTTGGCTCAGGTCACGATCCTAGGGTCCTGGGATGGGGCTCCGCGTCTGGCTCTGTGCCCAGCGGGGAGTCTGCCCCTCCCTGTGCCTGCTGTTCCCCCTGCCCGTGCTCTCTTGCTCTCTCTTTCTTTCAAATAAATAAATAATCAATTAATTTTTAAAAAGATTCCACTTCGAGTGACAGATGACAAGATTCCTTTTGACCCTAAGACTTCGCGGCACAGGTACCACTCCTTCTCTGTCTGGGAGGAGTGAAGAGCAAACTGACAGGGAGAGCAGGGGGCTCCAGAAATGCAGCCGCAGCCACCAGAGGGGAAGCAGATACACCTGTGAAGGTGAGACAAAGACACGTTCCCTCCACGGACATGTGTGTGGCTGCTGCCACCAACACTTGCTTCTCTGTTTCTGGTGTATGGAGGATTACTCCCCACTGCAGGACTCGTGACAAGTTTGGACTGTTGAGTCATGCTCAGAGGCCATCATGAAGCCATAATTGGAGCCGCTGGATGCTTTCCTTTCTGTTTCTGGTCCCACAAGGCAGCATGTGCCTGATGGTATAGGTCAGAGAGGGCAGAACCCAACTCAGACGTGATGCTCACCCATTGAACGTGATGCCAGGGTCCATTTCTCCCACAAGGTGCCCTTGCTGACCCTCGCTAGTTTGCTCCTGCCCATGGCCGTCTCCTGCTCCCACCCTGCCATGGCTGCTCAAGGTCTTCTCCCCCTGCAGCCCTGCAACTTCATCAGGGAAGCCTCGAGGGTTCCAGCGGGGCTGACCCTGCCTGACCTGCTGAGGCCACCAAACCACGCCCTGACTCCCTCAGAGGTGGACACTCCAGCCCTGTGCACCGCTTTCCAAATCTTCACAAATTCTAGAAAAACACTCAAGATGTCCTCCTTCACCTTTGATGAGATCCTCTGATGATAAAGTATGAAACATCAACATCCAATTAGAACCTGAGATGAAATGAATGTGAAGGCGACTGTAGGGCATGTGAGACCCGGTCTGCATCTACACACTCTGCCTGAAAGCTACCTTTTACCTTAGAAATGATCCCTGACCGCGGGATGAAGAGGCAAGTAAGACAAAGGCTTCAGACTTCAGGCTTTTGAGATGTGTCAGCAAAATCCCCTGACAGGCGTGAAGGTTTATGAATACCAAGTAGCTTTTTATCACTGTGTCGAATGTTTCTCTGGCTCTCATACTTTAGGGCTGCTTTGGATCATTTAGAGGGACCTTTAAGGGATGCATGTAAGTTTTGCTACTGAATGTCAGTGGGAAGCAAGACAAAAACAGGTATGTGAGGCGTGTTTTAAGTAGAAAAATCTTAAATATGAAATACAAAATGATGATGTTCAAGCTGATATGGGAAACAAAAATCTTACTAAAGGATTTTTTCAAGCTGGGAATAAGTCTGAGGGTTGTTTTTGTTTTGTTTGCTTTGTTTTGTTTTTTCTTTTTTCTTTTTGCTTTTCAGCCCAAATTTGAGAATCTTATCTTTAAACTTTCCTACACACCAAAATCAACACAAAATTTTGCCTGAAGTTAAGTGTGAATTAACAGGAAAAGGTCTTTGAGGTAGTATGGAGGCTTTTCTAGAACCGTGCCATAGGACAGAGTACCAAACGGAAAGGGCCGTGTCCATCCTGGGGGGCAGACGGTCGGTGGTGGAAGCTTCTCTTTGATGTCTTCCAATTTCCTTCTACCTTTCTATGGTCATTTATTTCCACCAGGCTCCTCCTTGAGAGCATATATCTTATAGCATAAAATTAAGACCCCATAATAAGGACTCGCTGAGCTTCTAACTTCTTAAATGTTATGGACTGAAGTTTATTTCACATGCCGTATTTGTTTGAGAGTTATAAATTGTGTGGGTTAAAATAAGTGTCAATCTATCCCCATCATAAATGTTCATAAGGCATCATTTCTTATACGACTTACATTGACTTGCGTCTCTCATTTCGTTTCCTGTTTATAATCTTCTGCCCCATTGATTTCATGCTCTCAATTATCCAATCTATAAGAGATACTGTTGAACAACATAGGTCTCCAAATTGATCTCAATTGTATCACATATTACACATGAACTGCTGTTCAATCAGCCTCATTTTAATAGGCATATCCATATTAATTTGTACATATCATTAGCAGTTTAAAAAGTATGAAAATAGGAGTGGGGACTATTCTGGAAAGTGGGACTGCGAGTAACATAATTCTTGTTTATTTTCTGCATTACTCAATTTTCCTGAGAAGTTCAATACAGACAACCATGTTGAGGATCAAGGTTATGCTCTAGGGGCAGATATTGTGCACAAACAGCATGTGAGCCTCCTATCCCAAGCCTTAATTCCTGGAGAGCTCAGGGCGGCTCCTCAGGATGGCTCTGTTCTTTGGAAGGACAACTTGGCCACGGTATCAAGGAACCCGATCCCCTCAGAGGCCCAGCCACGGGGGGTGGGTGGCCACACCCCACATGGCGGCTGCACCGCCCGACCCTGGTCTCCTGCGATGTCAGGCAGGAAAAGAGAGGGATGGGTCACACCTGCTCTTATGCCCCCACCGGACAGCACCACGAGCTGTGTCTAAGAGGCTGTGGTGACCCTGTCCTCCTTGTGACCCAGGAATTCCCCACACACACTCTTTTTCTGGACTTTGAGTTGACACACAGTGTTGTACCAGTTTCAAGGGCACAGCATCATGGTTCGACAAGACTAGGCATTCCTCAGCCTCATCATGATAAGTGTGCTCACCCTCCGTCACCAAACACATTACTACAATACCAGTGACTGCATCCCCCATCCTGCACTGGTCACCCCCCTGCAAATCAGATCTGCACTTATAACCATGCAAGAAAACCCACAGGTCACTGGGAATATTAGGTCCTAAGATCCTTCACAGCATGCACACGAAGCTGATCTTTCATCAGCGGTGTGATGTACGAGGTAATCTAGCAACATCCTCATTGTAAATGAGCGAGGATGGATTTTTGAGGATGTAGATGGTATATGTCTGCTTTATCCACCACATCTTTGCCATCAATCCTGCTTCTTCTTCTGTCATGAAGAACCAAGACTTTGGCCAATTATTTCATAAAATATCTTTCAATCACTTCTTTCAAAATTCCTCTGAGAAACTCTGAATTTTAAGGATTGCCCCAGAAGATGCTTAGGAAATGAAACCATGAATGTAAGAAAGACACATATATGTCAGCGAATTCACATTTCCTGCAACTCAGCATGGACTTTTTTATGAGTGTTTGCATCACGTATCTACAGTTTCTGAAATATCTAATGAGGCATCTGGTGTAGATGTGGGAAGGGTTTGGGGGCTATGGCTGAATGGGAAACAAATGGATTGAAAGGACCTTAGTGTCGGTTGGGATGCATTTGGTGCCTCAGCTAGAGCTCAGGAAAAGCACTCAGTGTGAGCACCGGCTTATCTCCATTGGTGTCGGTGGAACTTCAGGCTTATAATCAGGAGAAGAGAGAAGGTTTGGGGTTGAAGATCAAAGCCTGGAAGGAGGAGAATTTGCCGGTGCATGTACCTCTGTGCATGGGGTTCAGCCCCACCAGTTAGAGGAGAGATGGAATTGGGAGAAAGCATCACGGAAAAGTCTACTTGGGTTTGTGGTTGGAGAGGGTCTCTGCTGGGATCTCGGGAGATTTGCTGTGGATCTCAGCATAGATGGGGCCCCCAGGCCCAGTGCAGCCTGGGTTGAGGGAGAAGCCCCCATCCCCTGGCCCTCAGGCTCCAGGACCCCAAAGAGGGCACTGCGGTACCAGGCAGCTGCCTTAGTGCTGCCGACTGAATTTCTGCAGCCGCGGCTCTCTGACTCCCAGAGGTGCCAGTTCCTGGGTTCATGGGAAACGGCCCTTTGTGGGAAAACTGGGGGATTCTGTGTGTCCGTCTCATTTCTGGTCACTATGCTTTGGGAAGGCAATCTTATAATAATCTGGGTAGAAAAAATAAGAAGACTTTTCTGAATTTATAATAACCACAAGGAAAGAATTGGGGCACAACCTTAAATGTGATTCTCAACACGGTTTTTTCTGCTCACAGAAGAGAGTGTTCCCTTTTAACACACATCTCTAGCTGCTGTTGGCACCCCAGGTCCCTGACTGTCCACAGAGCTGTGGACCGAGGTGGGCGGGAGGGGCAAGGGACGCTGCAGGCTTCTACCATCTCACAGGTGGCTGCGAGGCTCCGTGAAGGGAGCCTGGATCCTGAAATCATGACCCGAGTCAGAGGTAGGCCCTCAACCGACTGAGCCACCCGGCACCCCTCCCAGGTGGAATCTGAAGAAAAGGTCAAACTCCTAGAAACACAGGAGAAAAGTGGTTGCCAGAGGTTGGGGCTGAGGAGCGAGGGAAAGGTGGGTAAATGGGAACAGACTGAGCCGTGAAAGGCAGGAGTTTGTCCCTCTGTGTCTGGCAGGGGGCCTGCAGCCCCTAACACCGTGCTGTGCAACTGCAATTGCCTCAGGGACGAGGACTGAAATGTCCTCACCAAAACCTAAAAAAGATAAAGGTGTGAGGTGATGGGTGTGCTAATTAACTAGAAGGGGGGAGGGACCCTTTCACGGGAGGTGCGTGCATCAAATCCCCACCATGCACGCGTGAGATAGCGTGTAAGTTTACAGGTCAATTATACCCCGTCAAAGTTGAAGTAGAAATCAAGTCAATCAAATCACTGGTTTACGGACCGACTTAGTCAATGCCAATGTTCCCACCGGTCCATGTATTTGAAACACTCAGTAGCTCTGGAAACAATCCAGACAGTTCCCACCCTGGAATCCTGCCAGGCTCCTGCAATCAGCGGGGACCCAGCTCCCACCTGCGCGGGAAGCAAGCACGTCCCTTCCCCCCGCTCATGTCCTCTCTGTTCTTTGTTTCCCATCCCGTAAGCAGTAACATAATGAAAGAATTACTGAGCTCGTGGTTTCCGTGAGTCTCCCATTTTGTAGGAGACCAAACCGTTCCCCGTGCATGTTAAAATTATTATTTAAAGCAAATTAACTTACTTTTCTTTCCACTATTCTCACTTCTCATGAATCCATCGGTTGGGTATCCTAGATGAACTACACATTACCTTGGTCTAAGCGGCGGTGGGGGGGGGGGGGCTTTTTTGCCATTAAAATTTAAAATGTATATACTTAATAGTTTCTACTCTTAGGTTATCTAGCTTGGGGGGATGAGAATATGAGAAGCAAGAGAACACACACACGGTCACACCCTCTTCATCCTGCCCTCCTTCTTCTCCTTCTTCAGATGGAGAAGCTGAGCCCTAGGGAGCCACACGCCGGCCAGAGAGGCCACCCCGCTCTGGAGATGAGGTGTGCGGGCTCCACATCCGTAGGCTGGAAAGAAGCAGGCACTCAATGAACAGACTGCTCGGAACTGCAACAAGCACTCCCCGATACATTGTGTCAAACTGATGAGTGTCTGGTTTGCTGGGACAGGGGATGAGAGAGTCTCCTCCCCAATAACTTCAGCACCACGGAAAGCTGGGAAGGCATTTTGCTGTATCTGAAGTTGAAATCAATGTCCTTTGTTTTTGGAAAATACTTTTCTTAGCACAAGGGAGAGAAACGTTTTGTGAAATAGTTACTTAACCCTGTTGCACAGAGGCTGACGGAGTTTTTATTTGTTTGTTTGTTTTTTTATCAAAGCTCAAAATACAGGCAAGTTTCCAGGTTCCTCCACCAGTGATCTTGCAGTGAACACGGGCAACAATTGTGAAATACTTTGCAGGCTCAACCTATTCTCAATTTGATAATTTCCTGGTGGTTGGGGAAAAGTCTGTTTCTACAGGGATCCGGAACCCGAGACGCACAGAAAAGGGTTTTATGAAAAGGTGAAATTTTAAAATAGATCAAGAAAGTAAGTTTTGTCACAACATTGTTGAGAAGATATACCAAGCATGTAATTTTCACTACCAGTTACGTTATTGACAATGGAACTCAACCTTCGTTTTGATTCCAATAGGTGACCCGTTTATTCATGTATCTTCGAAAAGCACGAGGTCACGTAACATATTCCCTACAACCCAACAGGAGCATGTTCAGGGAATCATCATAAGGCGGAGAGGCAGCCAAGGGAGGACCCTCAGGCTTCCTTCACGGCCGACATGGGACACTCATGCTGCTCTTAACAAATCCCAAATTCTGTTAGCCAGACAGAGGCGAGACCGTTGGAGGAGAAAGGGACCAAACTGAAAATAACCGTCGAGAAAGCACAGTGTGTTTGAAGAATGGCAATGAGCTGGATGAAATCTGGATGTTGCCTAGTGAGGTGCAGATTTGTAGATGCTGAGGCCAGCTGTCTGAGGGCTGTGTGTGAGGACGAGCTCTCTGTTCTTTTCCTGGGAGCTCTGCAGGTGCCTTGGCCTCATTTACTCTGTGAAGGGCGAGATAAGCGCTGTGTTTCCTCCACGTAACTCTCGACTCCGGTGTCCAGCTGGCATGAGCGGGAGAAGCTGGAGACAGATCACAGCAGGGATGGAGAGCAGGTGAGAGCCTGGCTGGGTCATCAGAGAAAGTGGGGTCCGTGTTAGTTCAAGGGCACTGAAAAGTGCCAGAAGGACCACCCACCCAGAGGGAGATGTAAGTGAAGGCAGATTAGCACAGGGCAAAGGGACCCCTGGGAGGGGAAGGCTGAGAGGGGAAGGAATGTCTCAGTGTGCAGTTGTCCCCAGCCTGTGACTCCACAGTCCTTCACTTCTCCCATAGGACCATCCTTGTTAGAAGCCTCTTCAAGATCTTTCTTGTCTACTTGAGTGGACTCATTAACTGGAAAACAACAACAGTGAAAATTACAGAACACAGAGATGATGGTACCAAATCCCCCTGGCCTGAGCCCACCACTCTGTCCTGGATCTGCAAACCAGTCCTCCGGCACTGCTCTTCAGGGAGGACCTAGAGCTCATACATCTCAAGCCTTTATTCCCAGTTTCCCCGTGAAGGAATCCCAGATGCAGACATAGTAAAGAACGCACTCCTCCAGAAAGCACCCAGAAAGGCCACTGGGTTTGGTGTGTATTCGGAAGTAACTAATAAGACCTGGGTGCCACCATGCAAACCCTCCCAGCCCACATGACCCAGCAGACCTCCTCCATCCGCATTAAACTACTTGTGTTTCCTGTAAGGGAATTGTGAAGTGTGTGATTTACAAATCGACTCCAGGCAGACCTTTCACAGAATAACCCAGTATCTCACGTCCATTCTAGGCTATTGGTCCTAAGAATGAAGATGAACGGCACCATTTGCTAGAAAATGATCTGTTTTACTCATGAAGAAGTTTAGCACATCCTTTGGACAGCAGAACCCATAGAAACATAGCTTCCATTTAGTGACTTGCCGGGTGCCCCATAGTCATAAGTTAGCATTGTTAACGTGGGCTGAGCTAAGCCCTTTGTGTTTGTCATCAGATTCAAAGCCTGTGACCAACACCAGAAGGAAAACACTGTTGTTTTGGCCCCATTCTGCTTGTAAGTCAATGGATTACCATTTCAACAGACATTGCCCAGGACGAGCCGGTGCTTGGATACGGATCTTTCAGATTCCCAGCCTTGCCATTGACCCTGGGCTCGCTTCTCTGTGGTTGCTTGCGTGGGGCTTCTGTTCCTCCATGAAGCCCAGAACCTGTGCCAACGGTAACAGCTTAACGTCTCATCTAAAACTCACTGTGCTTCGACGTTATGCTGCTGGGCACTTAGAAACGCCACCCCGAAAACACCATTATAACTCACACAAGGATGTGGTGGAAGACATAACGTAGAGACACGGAGAAAGCCTTTTTTTTAAATGAAGAAGCAAAACAGAAATGATTGCTTTGTTTCCTTTTGGTTCAACTAAAGAAATAACTTGTATCTTACACAGTCACACATGCGATTTGCCCTGAAGATCCTGTAGGTCCTGTAGGTACGATCCTGTAGGTACGATGCTTCATGCCCTCTTTAAGAAGCCCTGAATCAGATCCATCGCCACTCTTAGCAAAGGTGTAGAAGTCGGCAGAATAAATTGCCTTAGTAATTTATTTTGGTCTTTCTAATGGCTTCTTCATTTATTTTCCACTTTGCTCAGATGACCCTGCTTAGTGACACATGTATATTTCACAAGCCATCCTGACTAATGTTTGGAATGAAATTAGATTTAATTGGCCCAATAATTGATTTAAAAGCTGGGGAAATGATACAGTCTAGTTAGTACTCAACAGAGAAATGTATGTATATTTATATCCTGATTGAACTCATTTTTTATTTTTCACTTACCATATGGCACGTAATGTAACGACTTATTTTAAAACTTAGAATATATATATATATATATATATATACTCAAGACCTAAGATGATATCCAAGTGACTTCTAGAGAAATTGAGTCACCATCCCCTGGAATTGTCAATAAACTGGGGAGATCAATGATAAGTCATTATGTTGCACATTCATAAATAAATTTTACAAAACAAAAAACATATTCTATTTTTTACACTCTATCTTATGTCAGTCTGCTTGAAGTTGAAGCAGTCAAAAATCACATATGAAATTTCTGCTTGGCAAACTGGGAAAAAATTTTTCACATAATATTAGTTCACACAAAATGGCAAAAATGACACGGTAACAGTTGTGTTCAAACAATTCTCCAACTGTTAGTGAAATCTAATCACAGAACGATCTAGAAATAAAGCACACAGTATAATGTGACGATGCTGTTTTTCATGAGAGGTGCTAGGTTGTCGACTGGTGTGGGTCTGCAGGGTATGATCAGATAGAAACCCCAGCCCCCACCAGCAATGGGGCTTCTGCTGGGCTCCCGACCTTGGCCTAAATATCCCTCACTCAAAACAAATGAGGTTCTGAGTTTGGCGGTATAAATTCTTGTTGGTCTTTGGAATGCACAATAACCATAATTATGTATACCTGTCATCTGATTCTCCCACAGTGGCATGTGTGTGGATTCCATCCATGATCCCTGCGTCAGTTGGTACAACCCACTATTTTGTGAAGGGGCACTGTGTAGCTTACACATGGGACAGTGACGAGGGATGAACACCTGTCCTGTGGTAAGCCCATCCCTGGATCTCTGACTCACGGGGGGACCGGCTGTGTCTTGCCCTCTGGATGTGCTCAACTAAGTACAGAGCACCCAACACTCCTTCAGAGACCCTGGGAGTTTTAAAGGATCAACATCCTAGCCAAGCCTTGCAAGATTGAGTCTTCTTAAAATTTCAGCCACTCTGTTGGGTGCCTAGCAATTTGTGGTTGTCATCTTCATACTCTTCTTGATAAATGTGTTTCAGTGCATCTTCATGTTTTTGGTAACTTTAAGAACATTTTCCATTGGTTGTGCAGTGTCGGTTTCAATGCTTGTTTTTCCACTGAGTTCATTTTTACTTCTTATTGATGTATAGAAATATATATATATTGCATGTACATACATAAATATATAGAGGTCAGTGTCAGAATTCCAGATACGTCAGTCTAAAATTGCAAGGAAAAAATAAGTAAAAACCAAAAATCAGTACAAAAGGCATTAGACATTAAGGAAACTATTGACAGATTATGCACCATTAAGAGAGAGGAACAGCCACATGGCATGCATGTTGTTTGGTGGACTTTGATCGGCATTGCATAATGTGTGCAATATACACCCGCAGAATGTGCGTTATCCACAAAACAGGCTCTCCTTTGCTTCTCTCAGCAGTGCTGTGCTGTTTTCAGTGTAGGCTACCCTACCCTGACAGTATGAAGAAGGAAATTTCCCTTTCTTTTTTGTGTTCTTTAGAAGAATGTGTATGCTTGCTGTACTTTGTTTCTTAAAAAGATGCAAGAATTCACCAGTGAAGAAATCTATACCTGGGATTTACTTTGTGAAAGGATATAATTATGGATTCAGTTTAAAAACACATTTTGCATTATTTGGATTTTTTTTTCTTCTGTCAGCTTTGATAGATTGTATGGTGTATAATTTATTTGCTATAGCAAAATGTCAACTCTATTGGTATAAAATTGCGCCTAATAATTCTTCGTAATCTTCCTTTTGGGTATGATTTGTTCTGGCTTTTTATCACTCCTCATGCTTGCAATTTGTCTTTTCTGTCTTCCTCACGTGATCAGTCTGGGTGGTGAATCCTGAATGCATTAATCTGGTCAAAGTGCCAACTGGTGGCTTGGTTGATGTTCTTTGTCATGCATTTGCTTCTATTTCTTTGATTTCTGTTTTTGTCTTGATTCTTTTGGTCTTACCAATTGCCTGAGATGTGACCTGCTGGCCTTTCTCCAGCTGCTGTAAAGGCAGCTTCCATGACTGGCAGTTCAGCCACTCTTCCTTCCCCAGACCGAGGTCCAAGGCTATGCTGTTCTCTCGGGCAAGAGCTCTCACTGCACTGCCGCGTCTGCGCCAGGGAGCTTGGATGAGCACCCGACTTTCACGTCAGCATGGGCGGGACTGGAGGGGATGATGCTGAGTGAAGTGACTCCGAGAAGCTCAGTTATCACGTGGTTTCACTTATTCGTGGAACCGTAAGGAATAGCGTGTGGGACATTACGGGAAGGAAGGGACAAATGAGATGGGGGGAGGGGAGTCACAGGGAGAGAGGAACCACGAGAGGCTATGGAGTCTGGGAAACAAACTGAGGGTTTTCGAGGGCAGGGAGTGGGGGTTGGATGAGCCTGGTGGTAGGCATTAAGGAGGGCACGGACTGCATGGAGCACTGGGTGTTACACATAAACAGTGAATCATGGAACATGGCATCAGAAACTAGTGATGGACTGTATGGTGACTAACATGACATCATCAAAAAATATTTGAAAGGAAAAACCATCTTCACATCTCCATTAACACACGGCTAATCTGTGAATTAATTGACATCTTACAGGAGATTTTCCCGTCCTTCATTTAGCTATTGACTCGAGGCTTAACCAAGTGTGGAAAGATGACATGTTCTGAACGATTTCCATATGTTCAGATGTATCAGACAGACATACCATTAAATGTAATTGACGAGTGGCCCATGCACCCAGAAAAGAAGAGGATTCTGCTGTCGAGGGTCACAGTGTTCTGTGCATAGCAATCGTGTTTTTCAGATTTGTATCCCAGCGATTTTTTTGTTTTTTGTTCTTTCTCTATCAGCAATTGAGAGATTTTTGCTCGAGTGTCCTGCCACGACTGCCATTCAGTTATGTCCTTTCCGTTGTGCTTCAGGTATGTAGAAGCCAAGTTAGGAGAGATTCTAGACTCTAGATTCTTCTCTGTCTCCATGACCCTGTTACCTCTGGGAACAGCCTTCTCAACCTTTACAAGTCTTGCCTTAAGATCTAGTTTACCTGGACCGGCACACTGACTGTGTCACACGGTCATGTTTCCAGGGCCTCTCTTTTTTCCACACTAATATACTTCCAGTTTATCTGTGTGACTATATTTACTTAATTTTGTAAAAAGTATTTTAATAATTTATTTATTTATTGAGAGAGACGAGCCCGTGACTGGGGGAGGAGAGCATCTCAAGCAGGCTCCCCACCCAGCACAGAGATGACCTAGGGCTTGATCCCAGCATCCCTGAGAGCGTGACCTGAGCCTAAACCAAGAGTCTGATGCTTACCTGACTGGGCCACCCAGGGGCCCCTGTGTCATTATACTTAAATATGCAACTTTTATGAGCATGTAATTAGGATCTGTTTCTTATCCAGCCTGACAGTTTTTGCCATTTATTTGAAATGTTTGAAAAACTTACATTTAATGTAATGGCTGACATGAATGAATTTTAATCTGATATTTTATGTCTATTTTTCACTTCAACCACCTACTTTATGCTTTCTTCTTTTTCTTTGTTGCTTTTTTTAGGTTTATGTGATATATTTTCCCTTTTCCTCATATTAACTTATAACCATGTACTCCTTTAATATCCCATGCAAACTTAATACGGTCTAATCCGTACCAATGCTCTACCCCTAGAACCTTCCGTCGAGGCAACAGTTCCTCCCCTGACTTCCTGGTTCCTGTCATCAACACCAGTTTTATGCATATCACAGTTTCTATGTATTTACCCACATATGTAAATTTTTGGTGGATTTAAGTCCTCTTGCATTTTATATATCTCTCTTTTCCTAAAAGAACTTGCTTTCGTATTTTTCCTGGTGCACATCTGTTGGCAAAGCATTCTACATTATTTAGCTACAACTCCAGTTCTCGTTTTAGAAGAAGAGTTTCATTTGGTGGAGAATTCTAGAACCCAGTATTGGTGAGTAAGAAGGGATTCGAGTCATCTGTGTCCAGGGCTTTGGATTCTGGCTGGCTGGAAGGCAGCGCCTCTCAGTCTTCAAGCAGTGGGAGACCTCGGGCATCTTTGTACACACAGCTCCGTCCAGTCCGTTAGGCTCCAAGCCACGTCAGAATTCACACACCTGGTGAGGAAAATGAGCTAATGCCTTCCACAGTTTTCACATCTCATGTTGGGTCCTTCCTGTCCCTCACCACCACCAAGAAACCCCTCCGAGTCTGACTTGGTCACATCAGCTTCACACAAGTGTAAAATGTGATCCCGATTTCTTTTTCACCCAGTGGTGGTCCATAGCATGGCACAGGCCTGGACTCTCCGCCCACAACCAGAGGAAAAGTCCTCCCCGGGGGAACTGGCTGCTTCTCATGTACCGTCACTGAGGATGGGTCAGCAAAGTCGCCGAGGATGTAGATCACAGGGACGGCCTGAGAGCTGATGTCACTGTAGGACAGATATGTGCAGTCATTTAGTTCCCTGAAACTTGAGACAGTTACAGTACCTGTTCTTATTTATGTGTTATCTTAGAAGGAGTGTCCTTTTTTCCTATAGGATGACACATGTGGATACATAGATACACATGCATAAATATGCGCATTGCATATGTATTTATATTATATATAAATATACACGTGTTGGCTTCCTGTTTGAGCCCTTGTCATACGCCTGCCGTGGGCTTGATGCTGGAAATCATCTTATCCAGCACCACACGTTGGGGTGTTAGACACTACTTTTTTCCTCAGTGTCTGTGTCAGGCAGCTTCGGTTTCATGGAGCTGAGGACCTTGACCCAGTCCCCTGTTAGCAGGTGATATTACAGAGGGCTGTGTATGTCTAGTCATCGTGTAGCCATACAGAGTTTTCACTGTTTCTCTTTCTGTGTGTGTTTTTTTTACATAAATATAGAGGTATGATGTTAAAAACCTGCATGGGAAATATTGAAAGAAACAAATCATGAAACAACAGCAGTGCGTTCTGTCTTTCATAATGAAATAATCCTAGACTTTCATGTGCTTGAAGACTGACATAAATTAATGAAATCAATCTTTTCACTGGGTATTCTGGGTATCATTATAAAAATGATATCCTACTTCACACATTTCCCTTTTTTTTTTTTTTTTTTGACAGAGAGAGAGTGCATGCACACAAGCAGGGGAAGCGGTAGAGGGAGAGAGACAAGCAGACTCCAGCTGATTAGGGAGCCCGATGCACAACTCGATCCCAGGACCCCGAGATTATGACCTAAAATGAAACCAAGAGTCGGATCCTTAACAGCTGAGCTACCCCCACACCCCACACAATTACCATTTCTTTCTCTGTCATGAAAAAGATTGTAGGTAAACTGGTGTATAATAAAAGGTAATCTGACAGTTTTTCAAGGAAAAGAGAGTAAAATACAAATTTAAGATTTCAAAGTAGAGCTTCCTATGGATTTCCCTGCACCTGATGCTGGGGGCATTCCCAGCCACTCGTTTAGCCCAAATTCAATTTCTGGGAAAGTTTAAGGTTAAGATATTGCTTCTTTTTATGTTATGGAAATTTTGACATAAATTTGGGGTTTTAGCAAGGCATGAGTCAGTACCCTAGTGGTTACAAGAAACCTATTTTCACCTTCCTTCAACAAAATTGCAGGGCTATTAAGACACATTATTCTCCTCAACACATCACTCCAGTTGAAATTAAGGGGTTAAACAAGCTGTGATCACATAGCACATTCTTTCCCGCTGCTCTTCCCATAGAAAGAAAGAAAGAAATGAAGGAAGGAAGGAAGAAGAGAAAGAGGGAAGGAAGAAGGGAAGAAAGGAAAGGAAAGGAAGAAAGGAAAGAAGAGGAAAGAAAAAGGGAGAAAGAAAGAAAGAGGAAGGAAGAAAGGAGGAAGACCACATTGTATTCTTAAATTTAGTCCCAATTTGGCATCAGATGACCATTGCTTTATAAGATCATAGAACAAAAGATTCCCACAGTGCAGTAAGTATGGGTTTAAAATTGTGTCCTTGAGAAAAACAAAGGAAACAAATTTTCATTATACCTGTACTTTTTTTCGTGGAACAAGGAGGTAGAATTAAGTCTAACTGTGCATTGTCTTGACTATCCAGTGCTTCTCTCTTGGTAAAAACACCTCAAAGATCCCCAGGGGGAGTCAGTCCTTTATGGCAACACCCAAGGGGGTACGAAACCCTCAAAACATGACTGAATCCAAACTCTGAAAATTGATGTGCTTCAAGTTTAAGGGGGCACCTCACAGACGGAAAGGGGTAGGGGAGGGGGCGCAGTGACAGGTACAGGAAACACAACTGAGTGAGAGGTTAGATTCTCTCCCCTCCCTTTTCTTGGAGAATTTACTTCAGAAAACATGTAAGTATGGTCTCTGTCTTTTGAAATGTGTGTGTATCTTTTTAAGCTTCCCAGCACTGGACTCAGGAATTCCTTTCTCAAAGACCTGGCAGTCAGCCCTTTGAAAAGTAATCTTCCAGGAACAGGGACCCCGCCTCCCAGTCTCTGTGGTGACCAACTTCAGGGGCACCTGCTCCAGTTACAAAAACAGCCTTCTGATGCAAAAACAGGAGACATCTTTTCCTCACTAGGTTAAGCCAATTGGCTAACGCGGCTGGTCATCCCAGTCACCAGGTGGATGTAGGAGGAACGCTCTGTGACAAATGGTGTCGGAAAGTCTTCTTACCAGTGTTGATGCGGAGACCTTCCCAAGAGCATACCTCCGCCCGCTCAAAGAAAGGGAGAGATTTCTTTCTGTCTTTGCAATCTCTCAGCAGATGGCCCGTGATACACATCACACCCTGACTTTATGCCCATCCAGTGATAAAACGGTTCTCTTTCTCCCTTCCTTCATGGGTTAGGAAGAACTTTGTTTTTAGTTATACAATATGCCTCTAAATATGTTGGAAATGGTGATGTTCAGCTGTGTGACAATTCAAAACAGCACTGAAGAAGTGAATATATCTTTCACGGGAAAAAATCTTGAAATAAAGAAGCTCTGTGAGTAGCTAAAGACAGGCACGGATTATAGGGAGGTGGCTTCAAAAATCTTTGACATTAAAATATAAAGTAGTTTATACAACATGAGAAACTACTGAAATGCAGTAGCTAATGTGCTGGTACACTATCTGGGTTTTTTTCTTTGTAATTTAAAAGAAGTAACTATTTGGGCGCCTGGGTGGCTCAGTGGGTTAAAGCCTCAGCCTTCAGCTCAGGTCATGGTCTCAGGGTCCTGGGATTGAGCCCCGCATCAGGCTCTCTGCTCAGCGGGGAGCCTGTTTCCTCCTCTCTCTCTGCCTGCCTCTCTGCCTACTTGTGATCTCTGTCTGTCAAATAAATAAATAAAATATTTAAAAAAAAACAAAGAAGTAACTATTTAATGGGAAATGTCACATTTCCCTGGAGGGGTTCTTGGTCTCCGTGCGTAGTTCTCTGTAGTAAGGAGTTAACTATCCATGTTCCCATTGTGTCTTTTTGCTTTGAGGTTCTTGTCTCTGAGACAATTCCTGACTCCAGATGAAGATGCAATACAGATCTGTTAAATAATGGAATGAAGATTTACCGTGTGTCTCTTTAGTTTCTTTGTAATTGTTTATCAGAAATCTGGTTTTGGGGGCACCTGGGTGGCTCAGTGGGTTAAAGCCTCTGCCTTCAGCTCAGGTCATGGTCCCGGGGTCCTGGGATCGAGCCCCGCATCGGGCTCTCTGCTCAGCAGGGAGCCTGCTTCCTCCTCTCTCTCTGCCTGCATCTCTGCCTATTGTGATCTCTGACTGTCAAATAAGTAAATAAAGTCTTTAAAAATATAAAAAAGAAACGTTTTTTTAGTTATTCAAGAGATGTTTTTGTAATAAAGGATCATTGCATACATTTTTCATTTTCTGTTTACTTGAGGTACCAAAAAAATGCTTTCTAAGTAATTTAAGAAATAACTTGGTTTGGCTGTGTAGCTTTACTAAAAATACACCTTATCCTCTTCCACCTCCCTGCCAAAGGACACCCTCCACGGGAGGGAAGCAGGTCTTCCAACGACCTCTCTGTGGCTTTGTTTTGCAAAGAAACGTATGTTCATTTTATTGGACACATCTTGCTTACTAAGAGCAACAGTGAGGTCAAAGATGGGAGACAGTCCTCGAATCACATGAGACAAATCTAGAATGGCCACACGTGGATGCTGTGGTCACTGTTCCCAGCAGCCCCAGCCCTCCTGCCCTCCTTGTGTGGGGGGACCGGGAGCCCAGGCGTCTCAGACCTCCACAGAACACATTCTGGGAATGAGGTCATCTCAAGCTTCAGGCGCAGTAACTCTAGAAATCAGAAATAGGAAGAGTGGACTCCCTTTCTCATGTTCAAATATTTAGAATGATTTTGAAATGGACTCTCCCGCAGAAGGGCATGGGGACCTGCAGCTGGGTATTTCTGGAGGTCTTTGGTTGATTACCTGGCTTGGGAAGATGACCTCTCAGCTGCGGACCTTTGGGAAGAGAGTCCTTTCTGAGTTGCGCATGTCACGCCGTGACGGGGCCGGTCCACTTAGTCCTGGGGGAGACCGGGCTAAGTCAGGACCTCTCTGATGTTCCCAAGTCATCTCAGGCTGGTTCATGGGGCTGGAGATCAGCAGGTGGGTACTGGGCAAAGGGGCAGCACAGGCTCCGATCAGTAACAGACCTCCTGGAATGGGAGAGGAGCCTGTGCCGACTGGGCACCCGCCCCCGGCATTTGTGCAGAGGTGAGGGTTTATAGGGAGCAGGAGGGTGAGGTGTGGTGGGGGCCACCCGGATTCAGTGGGGTCTGGAGGGAAAAGCACAAACCTGGGAACAGGGTGGTCCCTGGGACCCTAGGTTTACTGCCTGGGCTCCTGGCCCTCAGGATCCGGCCACCGAGGCATTCCCAGGGGTTGCTGGACATGAGGGCAGCTCTTGGCAGCTGGGCTTCCTCGGGCAGGACCTGTGGGGGCCAGAATCCTAGAGATGTGACCTTGTGCTGTTACAGTCCCTGTTTCTTGTTCACATCTTGGCAGGTGGGGGGGCGGTGGCTTCTGGACAGAGACATGGATGGCCTGGCCCAGTCTGGAAAGGGGAGAGTGTGTCACTGAGGAGAATCTGTGTACTGAAAGGCTCCATCTCTGTCTCTAAGAGTGAAAGGAACCACCCACTCTGTTTGCCCTTGGCTGGACTTCTGCTGTGTTGGGAAGGGAGGATGACACAGGCTCATTCAACTACAGCTGGAAATAGGAATACCAGAAGTGGTGGAAGAAAAAAAAAAAAAAAAAAAGACAAGATGGACCACAGGCAGAACATATTTAAAAAATAAACTCTGGTTTTTTGAGAAAATTATATAAAAATTATTCTTTTCTTCAGCTTTTCCTCAAGACACATAGAATTAATGAAATCATATTTATTGTGGATTGATGTTTAAGAAGATCCTAAACATATAATAGTTAAATTGGGCATCCTATTTTATTACTTTTTCCTGTAAAAACCTTTTTTCAGATTTCAACTTTGGTAACTGGAATGCCTCTTACAACTCATCTGTTTATTTAATTAGTGCCTCTGGTTTGCTTCCTCATAAAAGCTGCTGTGAACCTAATTATGTGCCTTATAATAGATTATATCTGAGAATTATGGTAATATCGTGTCTTCATGTTGACTGTGGAGAATCTTGCTAAGACAGCTACAAGTGAGAGACCGTTCCTCCGTACTATTAAACACAAATTGTTTTATTTACAAAATAAAGTGAATCAGATAGCAATGTTCAGACTGTGAAATAAATAGCTCTTCCAATAGGCAATGTAAAGAATAAAGAAAAAAAGAAAACACCGCACTCACATTTATTTAACCCAACGTAGCTCAGATTTAGGGTAGATTTTGATTTTTTAAAGATTGTATTTATTTATTTGAGAGAGAAGGAGCACAAGAGCAGGGTGACGGGCAGAGGGAGACACAGACTCCCAGCCGAGCAGGGAGCCCCTCGCAGGGCTGGGTCCCAGGTGTCAACGACGGCCAGAACCAAAGGCAGATGCTTGACCAACGAGGCCACCCAAGCTCAGATTTTTAAAGCCCACAGAACTCTGCCACATATTGGAGTCCCACAGTTCCTCTCTCTCTCTCTTTTGAACTTCTTAAATTCATTATTTTCAATTTTTTTAATCTTTATTTTTTATTTTTTTAAGATTTTATTTAAAGACACAGATCACAAGTAGGCAGAGAGAGAGCGGGAAGCAGGCACCCTACTGAGCAGAGAGCCTGATGTGGGGCTCGATCCCAGGACCCTGGGATCATGACCTGAGCCGAAGGCAGAGGCTTAAACCCACTGAGCCACCCAGGTGCCCCTATTTTCAATTTTTAATTTAAATTCAATTTGGTAAAATAGAGTCTATTATAGTTTCAGAGGTAGAATTTAGTGATTCATCCCTTGCATGGAACACCCAGTGCTCATTGCATCACTGCCCTCCTGCACGCCCCTCCCCCAGGCCCCCCACCCCCCACCCCCCTCCTTCCAGCTGCTCTCAGTTTGTTCCCTAGAGTTAAGAGTCTCTTACCTCACCCGTGGTCATGATGTGGGAAATCAGAGTTAGCTTGTTCACCGTGACTTATCTTGGGCCTTGGCCTGGGAACGGCAGGTCTGCCTGTCACCCATCCTGATGGTCATTGTCCCCATGCAACACTACGGTCTCAGGCTTCTTCACTTCTGCTCCCACCTGAGTCTGCTGTCGGAAGGTCCTGGCTGGACTGTTCTCTCAGCAGGTCTGCAATGGTTTTTGCAACTTTCTTCACTTAAAACATTGTGAGTGTTGGGAGAATTCTATTCTCCAGGCTTAAGAATACATGATTGTCTTATGAATACTTAAGTAATAATCATTTTATAAAAATACCGGATGAAGGTCTTTTCTGAGTAGCTTGAAGTTCCAAAACTGTATTAGGGAAGGACAATGAAAGGTAACTAGAATGAACAACTGTCTCAGAGTTTGGGGCATTTTCTCTCAATTTTTGGAGTGTGGCTTTCATATTGTTTCCTTTGGTCTTCTCTGCAAATTCATGGTAAGGAATTTGCTCCTCGAATATGTCATTTGACTGGAGCAACTGAAGGATTTCTCACTCCCAGTCTCATTTTAATTCATAACTGGGTAATTGAATAATAAAAATTCCTCTAGTGAGATAATCACTGTTTCATTTTTTATTCATAATCTTTTTAATTCAACAATATATGATTTTTGTCTACTAACTTACTTATTAAAATTAAATGGAATTTCTAGACATAAAGTGTGCATATATTTGCATAGCTAAATTGGCTCTTAGCAAAATATTACCATGGAGACAAAGTAACAGGAAATCAAGTCAACTGATTACATTTTTGAATTTTAAAATTCTTAAATAATGGTTATGTTATTCAAACATAAGGCATTGTTAGTAAGTTACAGCACTCAAATACTGAACAAAATTACAAACTAGCACTTTATTAAATGTATATATAGACTGTATACAGTTGGAATGAGATGAAAACAATATTAGATACATATATGTGTGCGCACGCACACACATGCACATACACGCTGAATCTCTCTCTTGAACAGATATGTGTCTTTGTGAATTTTTAACTTCTTTGTGATGAGACCGGTAATGTACAGTTTCCCATGTCTTCTCAAGATGAAAGCAATGAGGCGGCCTTGACACCGTGTTTCTGTTGGCTGTGGAGCTGACTGCTGCCAGGAAGAGCCCCCATCTCTCTGAAAGGAATTAGAACCTGCAGCCTCTCCTCTGGTCTCAGAGCATCAACACTTGACATGAGTCCCCAGAGACATCTCTGAGCCAGCATCCTAGGGAAGAAGAAGATTTGGGGAAGGACAGTTTGGTCACTTCTCGGGAATGTGCAGATCCTCTCCAACAGCCTGAGTAGACCCCTGACCTCAGCTTCCCCGGGAGTCTCTCAGCGCCCTCTCCAAGGTCCTGACAATCATCAGAGTGGACCAGGGACCTGCTCCCAGACACCCCATAATGGCCTACAGATCCTTGCAGGACAGAAGCCCTGGCTAAACAAGAAAATGGAAGCATAAACCCTTAGGGCCCCAGACACAGCCAATGTGTTTCCTAACACTTCAATGTAATATAGTCCCTCTACCTTCATATTTTAAAATCAGATTTGCTGATTCTCACCTTTCAGTTTGCCTGCCTGAATGTTCCTGTTGTCTTTTTTTTTAATTTTCTAAACACTTTGTTTCTTAATAAGAACAATAACATTTCATGGGCATCCATAATGTAAAGGGCAATGTGATTATGTTATAATATAGTAAAATATATTTATAATGATTAGGTAGATGGATAGAGATAATCTCCCAATGACAGTGGCTTGGAAAGAGTATCATCCTGCCCATTTCTCAGATGTGCACATGGGAGCTCAGAGAACAATCACTTGCATCCAGATCTGACATTGAATCCAGTGCCCTCTTCATGCCCACCTGTGAAACGACAGTTAAGACACTTGAAAGTTTCAGAGCAATGCTAATTTGATAAATTGGTTTGTAATTCCTTGCCTCTCCTTATGCTATTCTGAAAACAAAGCTAAAATTTCAAACATGAGGATCTAGGAGTTCAGTAACTCTGTATGTACCAAGAACATCAAGTTCTATTAAATGAAGGTAACATTGGGACAGAGAGATAGAAGATGAGGTTACAAAGAGTTTTAAGTTCGTGTCTCTTCTAAGAAACGTTTAAAAATTGAAACCAACAAAGAACACGTACCTGTGCCCCCGACGTTCCCTCCCCCGTGGAAACAATAACCACCCGAGGGACCTGACTGAGTTGCGTGTGTTGAAAAGTGTCCATGTCCTGTGGCGAGCCCGTGGCTGTGGGGGCGTGTGGACAGCACCACCGTGAAGTGGTGACCTTGTCGGAAGACCACCCATCGGTAGGGCAGTCACAGGCAGATGCCCCAAGGCAAACCCTGCCCTCAAGGCACAGGCTTTAGACTGAGATGTGGGTCCAAATCCTCAATCCGCATCTTACTAGAAGAGCCGCTTATGTAGCACTTTCAACTTCAGGTTCCCACCAGTGCTGCAGGGAAAGGAGATGCTGCAAATGACTCTGAGGGCTCCGAAGGTGAGGGTGGTGAAATGCTTGTCACACCCGGCACACAGAGCGCCGGGGACTCCCTACGGAGGGTGCAACTGGGCACGTGGGTCTTGGTGGACTCGTAGATCATTCCATGGCACACGAGTTTGGTACAAAAGAGGGTCAAAACTGGAGGCCTCAGCACAATCATGTAGCAGCAGCGAAGCCTATCTTTAGCCATAAAAAAAAAAAAAATCTGGGGAAGCATTCTTGCTGTTCAAAGTTTTCTAGTCGTGAACAGAGAGGACCATGCATGGAGCACGGGCTGTGCCTGTCTTTCGGTCTTGTGACTTAGAGCTTCACCATTAGACTGGCTTCCACCATGAAAATCATGGCCCCGGGCCAGTTCTTCCAGTCTCCAGGTCGTCGATTTGCTACCCATAAGACAGGCTTGGTGACATGTCCCGCTCACCGTGCTGGCCGGATGGGATGAGCAGGTGTGTGTGACCCGGCATGACGTCGGGGTTCTCCGAAGTCTGTGAACTGCTGTTGCAGGTGATGGGCTCTTGAGAACCCACATGGAAACTAGGGGGACTGAGCAGCAGAAGAGAGCTTCTGAGAGACAGAGGGCATGAGAGAAGAAAGCCCAAGAACCAGTCCCATCTCTCTGCTCACACACACTCCCTAAACCATGCTGTTCTCCCAGCTCACGGGTCCCAACAACAAGTGAGCAGGATCTGTGCATGGAGGCTGGGGAGACAGACCCCAGATGCCGTGCTCTGGCTTTCATGGCAAGAGGAGGGTCCCTTGCAGGGCATCCTGCTTGGGCTGCCCATTCTCGCCACAGCCTTCCCAACAGAATGTCATGACTCAGCATGGAAAAGTCATTTAAAACTTAGCAGGAGTCTCTTCTACAAACAGCACGTGGGTGTTTTGTTTCTAGCACATTTAAAGATGCTCAAGATGCATTTGGAAAGTGTAGAAATGGCCTTGAGGAATTCCTTCTGATAGAAACCACCTGGCAAATGACAGTAGAGACCTGAGCGGGCAGGCAGGTGCCTGAGAGAAGAAACACCCCCTTCCTTTGCCCTGCAGTGGGTCTCCTTTGCCCACAACTGCTCCTTCAAGGAGGAGAGTGATGGTCAACTTTCCACATCCATGTGACGGGAGTGGGGGAGGGCTAGTGGGACCCCATTCCTAGGTGTGTCTGTGAGGGTGTCTTGGGGGAGATCAGCATTTGAATCAGTGGAGTCAGGAAGACAGAGGGGGGCTCCCAGTGCAGCTTGGTCTCATCCAACGCGCTGATTGAAGGGGGAATAGAACAGGTAGAGGAAAGTCTAATGGACCTTCTCAGCTGAGATGTCCATCATCTCTGGCCCTGACATGTCTGTGCTCTTGGTTCTGATAGATAGAGAGAGAGAGAGAGAAAGCGCACGCAAGGCATGCGGTCTACATTTATATATCCTACTGGTCTGCTGTTTTGTTTCTCTGGAGAACCCTGACTAATGCGAGGACCTAGATGGAAGGAGTGAAGCAGAGGTCACTCTGGGGTTGAACACTGACCCATGCCTTTAGCAGCAGAGGCTGTGTCTCCATCAGGGGCAGACACACCAGGGCTGAAATATGAAGACACAGCCCTCCCAGTGCCCCTGGCACAGGCCCGAGGACCCCAGGGAACAACCAAACTATCTCAGTAGAAAGTGAAATATGAGGGAAAGGTTGAAATCCCCATTGCACTAGATTCAGGGGGAATATTTTAAATCTGGTATCCATATTTTGAATGTTACGACCTTGTTTCCACATTTGCCCTGAAAGCTGTGAGGTGGAATGGTTGTCTTATGCTTCATGCCACCTGTGATCTGTGTCCCCGGCGAGATGCTGATAGTGTGGGGACGCGGGGAGGGAGGAGGCCCTCCTACACCGACTTGGTGGGCGCTTGCTTGAGCTTCCTCAGACAATTAGCTGGAGATTATGAGCTTTTCATATCAAGGCTGGCCTTAGGAATGAGCTCCCTCTTTCTGGCAAGGGAATGTGGATTAGTCCTGAGCAGCGGGGTGGGGAGGGGGAACGAAGGTGGAGCTCAAGTGCATTTCACCCCAGAGAGGAGACCGAGTCCTGGACATGAGTGAGCCTCCCAGAGTTAACTCCACACTCACCCTAGAAAGCCAACTGAGCCCAGGACTACAATGCTTTCATTTCCAGACCTGTACTCCAAAGGACCCAGCATGCATGACCATAAAAATAGACCCTTGTTATGAGGCATTTTTCTGCCAACACCATGAAGTAACTGTCATCAGGTGATCCTCCCAGTACCTGACCTGTCCTTCCCCATGCAGCTCACACCACCAAAGCCACGGCACAGGGGAGATGCAGTTCCTGCTGGAGCATCCTGGGGGCAGGGTCCCCGTGAACCTCAGCAGCTGGGCAGCCCACCCCAGAGCTTCATCTGCTCTCACTGACTCAGCTGTCATTCCCCACACGGCGCTGTGTCCTCCCCGGTGATCCAAGGGATGGACCACGTCACAGTACAGGGAAGATCTCACGAAGCAGACAAGCAGAGAGAGCTGGGGAACATCATGCGGGGAGCCCTTCGGGATAGGGGATGAGTCCCACCAAAGTTCTCTGTTTCCCCAGCAGGTTGTGCGCATCTGTTTCGGGCTGAGCATTATGCTGACCGCTGGGATGCAGAAGTGACAGAAGCCCTAAGGCTGTCAACACAGTAGGAAGTAAGGACTTGTGTGGGTTTCTCGGGAGCTAATAATTCAGGACACTCTGTTCCATCATGGAGATGCATCTGCTGGGAGAGCTCTGGGAAGAGCCAGGGATCAGGAATCAGGGCCATCGTATAAGTGAGTTCTGAGCTTTGTCTAAAGGAAAGGTGTGTTGAAAGAAAGACAAAAGAAAAGAATTTAAAGCAAAGAGGGCCAAGTGAGCAAAGAAACGCCTTTATAAATCTGTCCCAGAAAGGAACAGGTAAATGCCCACAAGATTTCAAGCAAGGCCTGTCAGATGGGTTTAGGTCCCCTAAAGGCTCATAGGTGAAACCATATAGCAACACGTTCTGTAAGACACTCTCCTATATACTGGTCAGGACACTGTGCTTATCTCTGGGTTAAATAATGATGTATCCTCAGTTTTCTACCTAAAATAGATTTTCAACGGCTCCAGAGATTTCTATTAAATATCCACTAACAGGTAAATCTGAGATATTTTAATACATTCATTTCTCAGATATTCGTAAAGCAGGTTTACGTACTACATTTGCCAGAATTCATCATTAAGCACGAATGTCGCGTACAGTCAGTGACACAGTCATCGCTAGGAAATATCACTGCTTATATTTAGGTACATGAACACACGGGAATGAACAAATCACTACAAAACGTAGCTTAGGAATTCCTAATTCAATATAAGAAAATCCTAGCCAGAGGCTGATATTAAAATTACTGAAATATCCCACAAATTTTCCTTTCAATGCAGTCCTTCTGAGTTGAGGTTTAAGTGAAAAAAAAAAAAAATCAACAGGATTAACCTCAGCCACCGTCCACAAAGCTGTTGAGTGATAATTCGCTGCGAACCTCACACCCTTCTTCAAAGGCACTGATGGGGGATGTACATGACGCATTTGCAATCAGGCAGGATGAGATTGGAAATCTGGCTGGAAAGAGTTCTGGTGACAGCGTATCCTTGAAGAAGACACGGGATGGCACGCGTGTATCACGCTGCATGGTAGAATCCTGCTCATCAAATCTATTCTGTCAAATGTGCAGGGCATGAAAAGAGGGCATAGAAAGAGGGTAATTCATAGTTTAGGGTCTACGAAGTGCAACCCTGACAATACACAACAATCCTACAGACGACCTGCCCCATATCTTGAGATTCTGAATAACTGATCTGGTTTGAGCCTTAGGCATCAATATCTTATCAAGTTTTCCAGATTATTCTAATGAGTAGCCATGGTTAAGGACAACTGCTACAGACTCAGAGGGTCAACGGCACAGGGACGCGTCTCTCCAGAAGTCTGGGTCGTTGGACAAGGCCACCACAGTTTAGACATTCGTAGTGTAACTCCAGGCTGCATTCCCTGCTTCCCCACACTTTTTAAAAAGTAAGATCACATCTCTTGTCTCATGTATCCAGGTCTTTTATACATCGAAGGGAAACAAGACTTCATCAAATGATCTGTCACCAGTGTTGAAATTTATTAGATTCATAGTCAGCGGTCGGAAAAGTTAGCTAATCTTCCTGAGATAAAAAGTCTTAAGAAAGTTAGACGTCACGTAATTTAACCTGAAGTCTGTCCCTCTTTTGGGACAGATCTAAATGGAAGTGACAAAACCAAAATGCACTTTTAATTTGGAAGGAAATTTAGTGATCGTGTAACATAGCTCCACATGGGAAAGGGGAGCAGAAGGGCTCTGTTGGGCAAATCAACAGCCCAGGATCCTTGCCTCAACAGGAAGCACAAAGGGCTTGTAAACATGGCAGATAGCTCAGCTGTGCCCACCAACGCCTTCACCTCCACTGCCAGCTCATGGATTATGGGACGTCTCACCTCTGGGTTTGTGGGTCTGATTCACCTTACTGTGAGGACTTTACTCTCCCTTACTCACCCATCCACCTGCCACCCATTAAGCTAGACACGAAAGATGCACAGGTTTGTTCAAGAACTCTTATAATGCAACATCGGGAACCTAATACACGCATGCAAAATGGCTGGGGTCATGAGAAGGAAAAATACTCTCTGGCTGTAATGGCATCAGTTCATTGAAACAGCTGAGGCCTGTACTGTTTTTACCTCCGGGGACACTCGGTCTGCAGCACTCAGAAGCTAAATGGACAGGGACAAGGTCAGCATTTGTCGGAGCGACCTCCTATTGCACATAATTCTGCGTCTTGCCCCATTGCTGTGTGAGGACCACAAGACCAAGCCCGCGGAAAGTAAAAAGGTGTCTGGAGTGCTGATTTTAATACCATTATATTATGAAACAAAGTCATTATTTTGTTAAAATAATTTCCATCAGTTTACTAACGATCAAATTATCAGTATTTAGACATGAAGACATATGTTTTATTCTCCATTTCGAAATAGTAAAAGAAGTCAACATGGAAGGAAACATTCCCAAATCACCCTGTTCCTGGCACCATTTACGCTTAAAACGTAGCTGGTATGATTTTTCTACATCATACATCATGTCGCAAGCATCATGGGTATAACCTCCCTAGTGGCATAATTTTTGGATTAAACTCCATAATTAGATATTGTTACTTTCTGTGATGGCTGCATAACTTAGGCAACTGAAACTTATCATTAAAATATTATGTAATTTTCCTACAAATACATGAAGTAATCCAAACATCTTTTGGAGGAAATGTCCATGTGAAGCCACAGAATTCAGTTCCTTTTTACCAGTCCTGATTTGGGAGCTCTTCAAAATGAAAGCAACCTTGACCACTCAGGTATTTTCAAAAGTTCCCATGGCCCCATTTAATAGAGTGTCTTCTGGGGCGCCTGGGTGGCTCAGAGGGTTAAGCCTCTGCCTTGGGCTGAGGTCATGATCTTAGGGTCCTGAGATCGAGCCCCACATCAGGCTTTCTGCTCAGCAGGGAGCCTGCTTCCCCCTCTCTCTCTGCCTGCCTCGCTGCCTACTTGTGATCTCTGTCTGTCAAATAAATAAATAAAATCTTTTTAAAAATTAATTAATTAATTTTTAAAAAATTGATTAATTAATTTTTAAAAATAGAGTGTCTTTTTTGGGAGTCTACCTGATCACTGAAACATATGGACCAGTACACCAATTAAGGATCTTAGTATGTGGTAGAAGTTGAAGAATGCCACCTAAACACCAAAACCTTGTATCTCCTTACATAGATAGATTCCTCTTCATAGGATTTGCCACTAGACCAAAAACATGTTCTGTATTTATTTATGGGGCTTGTCACTAATCTGCTTCCCCACTTAGACTCCCTGAGGACAAGGACCTCACTGAGCAGATTATGTCCCCCAGGATCTAGGTCAATGCCTGGTACACACCGGAAACTCAGTAAACCTTGACGAAGGGAATAAACAGAACTGACATTCTCCATGAAGACGAAAGGTAGGAACAACAGTTTGAGACTCCTGGAAAGACTGTCCCAGTTTCTGGCTCTACCCAATGGGACAGAAGAAGACTGGGAACATGCGGCCACACTGGGTACAATTCCACAGATAGTGTCCTCCCTTAAGTTCCAAAACACCCAGATTTTTCTGGGTTTCTGCCTCCCTTACAGTTCTGTCTTTCTTTGTCATGAACAAAGAAGTTGGTGTGGATTCTTTCACCTTTCTCTTCTGTTCTTTGGGACATGGAGATAGAAGCAGGATGGGGGAAAGCACAAAAGCTTGAGAGTCACATCTCTCCCTGTGTTCTCTGCTAATGAATTTGGTTATGAAATATTGGTTATGGGCTGCCATCTTCCAAATGCGGTAAGTTCTTGGTGGCTGATCCCTAACAGATTTAAAAGCAACATTATCGTTATGGAGAAAAGCCCATGAATTTTAGACAGAGGGTTCGATCCTAGCGCTGTAAAGAAACCTGATATACCAATGGTTTCCCAAAGTTACCTTAGATTGTTCTGGTGGCACACCTCTTCTGACAGCCTGTGCTCCTGCTCTAGACTAATTGGCAGAAAGCAGTAGACATCCTTCTGGGAATACGCTCCACAGGCCTGATGGGAAAGGGCAGCACACAGAGGAGCACAAGGAACCCAGGTAGATGAGGAGGGGCAGAGGCTGGAAATCGGCACCAGAACAAAGGCAAAGCAAATGTCATTTCAAAGCAGGAACAAGTTCCAGACTGTGGCGGTCAGGGCAGGATTGTAAAAGTTTAACATTTATGCTTTTTTTCTAACCCTCTGATTCAGAGAGCAGGTTTCCAGAGAAGAGCAGCAGTAGAGGGTATGGGAGGCAGGGAAGCTGATGAGCTTGGTGACCCAGGGATGGACAGAAGAGCCTGGGTCTTCAGTATCCGTGGCGGGTGGACAGGAGACTGATGCAGGTGTCGGCGGGGGCTGGGAGTCACAGGGAGGCAGCAGCTCTACAGTTCCAGCCAGATCTTTAACTGACGTGGAGAAAACACTGCAAATGGTGGCCATGGTTGTTGTTTTAAGACTTTACTCAGAAAGGCTGTAAAACTTCAAAGATGCTGGAGACTGGTTTTTTCTCTCTCAGGGATCCATTTATGAATCCAGGACATGAGATTTGGGGGTAAGAAAGTCCCACATGGGAAGCCCCATGAGGCATCAATTGCCCACTGGCCAGGCACTCAGTTTGCCATTTCCATGACTTTATTCATCAGTGTGTCCATCAACTCTCCGTGATTCATTCATTTGGAAAACATTTGTGGGACACCCACCATGTGGGTCAGGCAGCGGTGGCTGAGCCCCAGGACACACAGATAGACAGTGATTCGTTTCTCAACTAAAGAAGTTTCCAGTCTAGAAAAACTGCAGACATGCAAGTTAGAAAGTATACAATACAGGATAGGAACATCGAACTTTTTTTTTTTTTTTTTTTCAAAATCTCACCCCCAATTCTTTCTATAGAAAACTATGTCTTGTTGGGTCCATGGAAACCATTACAGAGAAAGTCATTGATTTAAGAATGTAACACGTGTGTCTACACATCAACCTTCCACTACATTCTGTTTCAGACAAGATGTTGATGGAGAAAGATGTTTGCTCAAAAACTAAGGGTAACTTGGAAGAGAAAAGTATGTGCCTTCACCAGTTCAAGCAGGGGATTCCAGCCCTGAACAGAGGCACAAGGAGGCCCATCATGCAGGACCAATCAAACCCACCCCCCGCGCTCCGCCTCGGACCTGGGCATCAATCCCAACATTAGACCATGTTCAACTAGGAAGGCTCACAGTCTCCAAGACAGTAACCCTAATACATGGAGTTCTGAACCCTAGAGTCTTACTCTATTAGCTAGTGTCCTTCTCCTTCATGCTGGAATTCATCAAGGAGCTCATGTGAGGGCTCAGTGCCAGGGCCACGGCCATGAGGGTGGAGAGCCTACCCCGGGAGCACCCTCACAGGATTCCCCACCCTGTCCTAAGGCAAACTGGGCACAGACCACAAGGACCTCGGGCACTTCCTTTCTCATTCTGTTTGCTTCTCAAGAGAAAAGTCCCAGGGGGTGGGAGAGAGAGCAGAGCGACAAGACATCCTGTGTCTGGTGTGTCAACACCTGTTGCGCAAACATAGTTACTGTGGAACTCTTGAGAGCACACAGAGCTGTCCTGAAAAGTTGACCGTATTTACAGAACAAGCATTTGGATGCGGATTCTTCAAGAATCCAGAGGTTCAGATATTCATGTATCAAGTAGCTTACACATCTGAGTTTATCGAACTCTTGAAAACGGAAATTCACAAAGCTGTCCACATGCCTATTTCAGCCGATTGCCTACGGCATGAGCATACGTTGGAAACGGGGTATGACTAGTAGAAGTGGCGCCTGATTTCACTTCAGTTTTTCAGCATGTAGCATGTTTATGGGTGTCCGCTCATTTCAGGAGGGTCTCAGCAAGAGTCATTGTAAATTCAGTGACATCGCTTTATTCATTCCACATGCAGAGCAAAAAAATGAGTAAATATTCTGAAAAGCTAGCAGGAAAAAAAAAAGACAAAAGCAAGTAACATTCCTGAAAAAAGAAAGGTAACAGAACTTCCTGTCAAAGCACGTCCCTCACTATCCCTAAACCTAAAGGTCAAAACCTCCACTTCATCCAATTCTCTGGAATGCCTGTGGGATTAAATGTGTTTCCGTTTTTATGCATGTATTTTATATTTTGTTGTAATATTGAGTATTGCACTTACTTTGCAAAAATGATCATCATACATTTTAAGAAAGATATTTAAACATAAATACCACCCACAACTATTCTACATCTGAGTCAGGACCTGAGAATGTCTCCATAAAACTCTAGTCAAAAACTGATTTGCTTTGCATTTTTGGCATCTTTCTTTTTTTTCTTTTTTTTTTTTTCCTTTTTGCCATCTTTCTGAAAGCAACTGCAGGTGTTGCTACCTTCTGATGGTAGGAGGTAAATGTGAGGTCTGAAAGTGAAATCAGCATTTCCATAAGGGACCCTTTGGGAACAGATCTATGTCTGAATAGATACCGAACACTTTTTTCCATGCGTCATGACCATGATGTCTTCAGGGCTTTGAAAGTCTTGAGAGAGAAGTTCTGTAAAGCCCATTGATTGCCAAGTAAACATATTTAAAATTGATTCAAAGTTAGAAAATGCCTTAACTCTTTTCCTCATCCCCTCTTATTTTGTAATTTCAGAAGGGGTTGAAAAGTTATAAATATTGAAAAGAACCTTGGTGTTTGAAATATAAATTTTTGTATTAAAATGTTTTTCATGCCTTAGGGGAGAGTTAAAACCCTGAAAAGTAAACCTTTTTTTTTTCTTTTTTTAATTTTCAAAGCCATTCTGGAAGCAGGAAGAGCTCCATCCCAACCGTCAAACACTTCAGAATCATGCGATATTTAAGAGTGTTGCTGGTCTTACCCTTAAGTCGTCCAAGTTTCCGAGTCATTTGTGTGTGTGTGTGTGTGTGTGTGTGTGTGTGTGCCTTGCAGCTGTTGACAGTCATCAAGGTTAAACCATAATATAGTACTTTTTCCTCAGCCACTTGTGGTCCTTCAATTATCAAATCTGAGTAGCCCCAGGCTGCATACAATAATAAAAGCTTAAATAGAAGCATTGTTATGATCATTTTTTACCCAAGAGGGATTTAAAGACTGATTCAGGTGAACAATACAGAGTGACTCTCAGCCATTGAGCTCTGGAAAGGGGGAGTGACTCTGTCATTGGCTGATCTCTGCAAGGAGGTTGTGGAGTAAAAGTGTCTGATAGCCCAGGGCACGGGGTCATCACATCTGACCTGCACAGATGGGGCGAGCGCACCTCACCAGCAGGAAAATGAGTGCAGATGACAGAGGAACAAGCAGGAATTGAAAATGTAGACGTCAATGGGGGAAAAAGAGTCCTTCCAGTGTGTTTAAGCATGGCCAACAGAACAGTTTTGTTTTTCTTTTTCAATTTCCTTAGCAATTTGGGGTCTCTTCTGGTTCCATACAAATGTTAGGATTGTTTGCTCCAGCTCTTTGAAAAATACTGGTGGAATTTTGATCGGAATGGCATTGAAAGTGTAGATTGCTCTAGGCAGCATAGACATTTTAACAATGTTTATTCTTCCGATACATGAGCATGGAATGGTCTTCCATCTTTTTGTGTCTTCTTCAATTTCTTTCATGAGTGTTCTGTAGTTTCCCGAGTACAGATCCTTTACCTCTTTGGTTAGGTTTATTCCCAGGTATCTTATGGTTCTTGGTGCTATGGTAAATGGAATTGATTCTCTAATTTCCCTTTCTGTATTTTCATTGTTAGTGTATAAGAAAGCAACTGATTTCTGTGCATTGATTTTGTATCCTGCCACATTACTGAATTGCTGTATGAGTTCTAGTAGTTTCGAGGTGGAGCCTTTTGGGTTTTCCATATAAAGTATCATGTCATCTGCAAACAGAGAGTTTGACTTCTTCATTGCCAATTTTAATACCTTTTATTTCTTTTTGTTGTCTGCATTCTCTTATACAGTCTTATACCGTACACAAAGATAGACTCAAAAGTGGATAAACGACCTCAACGTGAGGCAGGAATCCATCAGAATCCTAGAGGAGAACATAGGCAGTAACCTCTTCGACATCGGCCACAGCAACTTCTTTCAAGACATGTCTTGAAAGGCATGTTTGAAAGGCAAAGGAAACAAAAGCAAAAATAAACTTTTGGGACTTTATCAAGATCAAAACCTTCTTCACAGGAAAGGAAACAGTCAACAAAACAAAGTGGCAACCCATGGAATGGGAGAAGATATTCGCAAATGACACTATAGACAAAGGGCTGATATCCAAGATCTATAAAGAACTCCTCAAACTCAACACACACAAAATAGATAATCACATCAAAAAATGAGCAGAAGGGGCACCTGGGTGGCTCAGTGGGTTAAGCCTCTGCCTTCATCTCAGGGTCCTGGGATCGAGCCCTGCATCAGGCTCTCTGCTCAGCAGGGAGTCTGCTTCCCCCCGCCCCCCTCTCTGCTGCCTCTCTGCCTACTTGTGATCTCTGTCAAATAAATAAATAAAATCTTTAGAGCTTCCCTATGACCCAGCAATCGCACGACTGGGTATTTACCTCAAAGATACAGATGGAGTGAGGAGAAGGGACACATGTACCCCAATGTTCATAGCAGCAATGGCCACAGTCGGCACACTGTGGAAGGAGCCGAGACGCCCTTCAACAGACGAATGGATAAGGAAGATGTGGTCCATATACACTATGGAGTATTATGCCTCCATCAGAAAGGATGAAGACCCAACTTTTGTATCAATGTGGATGGGACTGGAGGAGATTATGCTGAGTGAAATAAGTCAAGCAGAGAGAGTCAGTTATCCTATGGTTTCACTTACTTGTGGAGCATAAGAAATAACACAGAGGACATGGGGAGCTGGAGAGAAGTGAGTCAGGGGAAATCAGAGCAGGAGACGAACCATGAGAGACTGTGGACTCTGAGAAACAGACTGAGGGTTTTGGAGGGGAGAGGGGTGGGGGGAATAAGTGAGCCTGGTGGTGGGTATTAAGGAGGGCACGTATTGCATGGAGCACTGGGTGTAATGCATAAACAAGGAATCTCGAAACACTGAAAAGAAAAATAAAATAAAAAATTTTTAAAAAGAAAGAAGGGGGTGCCTGGGTGGCTCTTTGGGTTAAAGCCTCTGCCTTCAGCTCAGGTTGTGATCCCAGAGTCCTGGGATCGAGCCCCACGTCAGGCTCTCTGCTCAGCAGGGAGCCTGCTTCCTCCTCTCTCTCTGCCTGCCTCTCTGCCTACTTGTCATCTGTGTCTGTCAAATCAATAAATAGAATCTTTAAAAAAAAATAAAAAAGAAAGAAGAAAACAAAGACTCCCATTCCAGGGTTGGAGCAGGAAATAAAGCAGGAAGCCAGGAATAGGTGCCCAGAAATATTGTTGGAGCAATTATAACTTAACTTTTTAAAATTTTTCTAGGTTAAAATTTTAATCTAGGAAATTTTATTAAGTTTTTAATAAATAATTAATTTTTTAAAAAAAGTTTTCCTCATCCAAGATGAGGGTTGATCGCACGACCCTGAGACCGACTGAGCCAGCCTGGTGCCCCTTGGTGAAGCAATTCTGTTACTGAAGGGTTACAACAACTCCAAAGGAGAAGAATCATTGTCTGTTTTGTAGCTAAGGAAGGCAAGGTGTGGGTGCCTCCACCAGAGTTCTGGTGGCTGACCAGGGCCTCCCCCGCAGGCCTCTCTGACCCACAGCCCTGGGTTCTGCATACACTACACTCCCCCTTCATTGCGGGCCCAGCCCCCCTGCTCTGCTCAGGGGGGCTGAGCATGGGCTAAGAGTTTTCAACACTGGGACAGGTGGATTTTCCAACTGTCCCAGTGTTACAGGATCTTTCACAAGCAAGGACAGATACCGTGATGAGCCGCTCAGCCTGGAACAGCATTAACAGTCTGGAGCAGACTTTCATTTGCCCTAAAGAGACAAACACTTAGGGCATTGTTTCAGTAAATGGCAAATGCCCTTCCAAATGTTCATCGGTGGCTTAAGTACACAGGGAAAATGAGACAGAGATTGTCTCTTTTAAAGCCAATGTGATCTGGGAAAGATAAATGCATAGAATCTGAAAAGATATGGCTGAAATTATAGGTTTTTGAAAAGTAGATGCTCGAGATGTAGGTATAGGTATACATATATAAAAGAAATACAGATGATGCATTTATAGGTACAGATACAGTTGACACAGAGAGAGAGGAAGACATGGGCAGACTTGTATGATCTTCCCAAGAGAACCTGACGGAGCTCCAGGCGGCTGCCGTGAATCCCGCCCGCGGAGCACTCTCTCAGAGCACTGTCCTGTTTGAATTCGCACCTGCTGGGTCTTCTCTTCCATGAGGCAAACACTCAACAGGAATCCGGGCAAGTTCTCCCGGGCAACAATCTCTCTGGGTGTTGCAGACTGTGCCCAGAGAGAAATGTCAAAGTTCACGAGGACTCTATTTTGTCCTTTTCTGATTCTCTTGCCTCTGATACTCTCATAAGGCCTCCATGTCCCCAGGCCTGAAGATCCAGGTCAGCCTGGGACAGCCTCATTCAAATATGCTGATCCCGAATCCAGCTGTGTGCATGGGATGGCTGGACTGCTCCAGCAGCGTCTCGGGCACCCAGGCTCACTGCAGCTGTCCCCCTCGCCCGGCGTCACCTTCTCTCTTCCTGTGATGTTCCCCGTGGGCACAGTCACACCCTGCGATGGGGGGCAGGCACCTGCCAAACCGTCTGGATGGGAATGCCACGTTCTGCTCAGAGCGTGGCCCCGGGGGCTGCAGCTGCTTCTATCTGGGGAAGCAAGTCTTTCCAGTGGGAGCCTTTATCTTTAGATCTCTACTAATTTCACAGCCATTCCGACTTGCTTCCTCTGAAACAAAATCACTCCATATTCCTTTTATTTTTATAATTCGTTTTTTAAAATTTCTTAGTATCCTTTTTGCTCAAGTGAACTCAAATTTATATTCCCAGAACAGACTTAATCCATTTTCGCTTAAAATATGCATCACTGTCATGGGTCTCAAAAGACATTTTGCAATATTCCCATATTAGAATATATATGAGATATTCATTAGATCTGGCCCACATTAACAAGCAAGGAAAAGTTCAGTGATTAGAAATCCGCATTGGTATTTTCCCCTGAATTATGAATAACTTTATCGAAAAAATATCTTATTACATGACTTTGAACATAATTTAGGTCAGGAAGTAGGAAAAAGAGCTAATGTGTATTGACCGCCTCTTGAACCCATGCATAATCGAATTTAATCCTCTCCATAGCTCGCTCGGCCCCTTAAGAACCATTAACCTCACTTTGTAGGTTTTACAGATGAAGAAATAGGCTCTGAAATGGGACCCAGCTTGCCTGGGCTTTTCTGAAGTTAATAACTAGTGACCCAATGGTCTTCCCATTTTACCACATTCTGCATCTCATCCTACTTATGAAATGTAAAAATTCACTCCAGGAAAGACATGGTCAGAAGGCGAATGTCAGTCCTGGTTCCTTTTACCAGCATTTTAAGGGTATTTCCTGTACACATTGGTGCGACGACTCAGTCGTGCACACTGTTGGAGATTTGTGCACCTTATGTTGGAGAAATGTGCGTGCCTCACAGAAGGTGCAAAGCTGGTGAGCCGTGTTGGTCCGAACCACCACGCATCCGCGCTAGTCCCGTGAAGTGCGCGTCGCGTGTGACGATGCGGGAGACATCCTTTAACACAAGTGGTTTATACATGGCCTCAAAACACCAGCAGCCCCAGCTGGGGAAGACCCAATAGGTGCAGAACACAGGGGACTACCTCACCGACCCGTAGGAATGTGCTCTGAATCGGGAGCGCGTTAAAGGAGGCTGTTCGGCCGCATCACAAAAACCCGAGATGTTCAATGTCCGTTGGAGCAACTGAAGTCTGAAGAAACAGCCCCTTGTGCAGAGGAAAACAGGAGGAAATAAAGCGAGAACTCCCCGTTGCATCCGCCGGGGGGTCTGTGCTCGAATTCTGTTATCAGCTCACGTGGGTGTACAAGAGCCAAACGTAACCACGTGTGCCTTGTTGGTCAGAAACTACCTAGTTTGTCGTCTCCGAGCCAGCACATACAAGCCCCCTCTGCTCCCAACAGACATGAGAAAACTGTCTTCTTACCAGTTTTACTGGTGACTTGTATCACTTTGCACACTTGTCTTAAACTAGTCTTTACCTGCTGGTGCTTCACCGTGTCAGATAAGACAGTGCATGGCTCACGGGTCCTTCCCTCCCTCCGCGCCTCCAGTAAGGAAAATAGCAATCTCTATTTCGAGCTGCACT